>JAIPRL010003690.1:0-44586 GCA_025469235.1 Pemphigus obesinymphae | reverse complement strand
TGCAGCAAGTTTTGAGACTGCAATGGATCGTGACAAGTGGAGAGGTTTAGTAGAAGCTGCAAAAGGCCTTAATGGCCCATAAAGCAAGAAAAAAAAAAAAAAAAAAAAAAAATGTATGTTATATTAGCTAAATTACCCGGCCTTGCTCGTGAACAGTTTTGCCGGGTTAAAGATGTGAATGGAAATATTATCATATATAGCTGAATTATCCGTCTTATAGTGAAATGTATTACTGTTTAATTAATAATGGATAAACAATAGACGGCCCCAGCCATGAAATCTACTTCCATACTTCCTGTCCTTAAATATCGGATTCGAGTATCTTACACCCACAGGAATTTTTTTTCAGATTGTAAATCATATATAGTTATATATTATGTTTCCGTATTAAAATTGGATTTTATTTAAATAAATGCACTGTGTTCTGGTTCTAGACGAAAAACAAAAATTTTATCTGTTCTAACTTTGTTAAATTTTTGTACTGAAAAGAATAGTAAAATAAGGTAAAAAATAATATATTAAAAATTAAATTCCATAATAATGATGTAAGTAATGTTTGTCATTCTCACAAATTTGTTCAAATCCACTGCACCTACCTAAAGCTATATAGTTGTACAACTATTATTAATCATTTCATGTATAAATTTATAGTGATATTTATAATATCTGCACATTTTTTGTTAAAATTTAATTTGTGTATAGGTAAGAAAAAAAGCAACTGATACGAGGACCAAGTTTGGTTCGATTCAAGCTCGAAAACACAAGGGAAAAGTTCGATTCAATCTATTTTAAATAATTAACAATCTAGGGGTGGCGTTATAATATAAAAAATTTAGCGTATTTAGCGTTAACACTTTAAAACGATACGAATTTATTCGTATATACGTGATCTCCACTAATGGATTATGTCCAAAACGCACGTACCCGCTGGCGAAACGAATCTGGCCAATTCCACGGCCTTCACGAAAATGTTTCCTTTACAGTAAAACTTCATCGCTTTTTCAGGATCACCCTGCGATTGACAAAGTTCTCCGGCGACCTGATAGTTTTCCAGTCGCAGCAGTCCCGACAACACTTTTTCGACAACAGAATCATCGGCCAAAAGTTCCGGATCCTTTTGAACTAGCCTACGACACAAATTTTGATAATTAATAATTTTTATTAGTAGTTCGTAAAAATTGTATTATTGTCATGTCAAAATGTAAAAAGTTCAAATTTTCACGCGAATCACCCGAAGAAAAATTCACAATAAAATTCGCGTTGATTTAAATTACATAAAAATCAAAATATAATTATATAATATATATAATTATATTTTAATTTTTATCATTTTATGAATATAGTTTATTTATATATATAAATGTATACTAAATACAGGTTAGGTTAATACACATAATTAGTGGCAGAAATTAAATTAATATATTTTTTTTCGAGAGGGGGGGGGTTTAAATTATATATAAAAAACGAGTTTCGAAGCTCACATGAATAATACCTACCTATCTCTCTGTTAACCAAATTAACAAACTATAACTATTTACTAGTAACTACGGACAGATGAACAGATACATCGGATATATGAGGTGTTTAAACTTGTATATAGAAACTTAAATATGATTATTGATTAATGATTATTATCAATATCAATATGATCATATTTTTGTTTGATGATAATATTTTTATTTTTTCCTTTAACAATTTGTTATAAAATACTTTTATTTGGTTCTTGATATAGAATATTAGTATAGTATATTGAATGAAATTTTCATCCAAAATTTACTTAAATACCACAAAAAAAAAAAAAAAATAAAAAGACAAATTATCTATATTTTATATAATGTTAATTATTATATATACTACACATAAAAAATGGAAATTTTTTTTTCGAGGAGCTTTAGACAGTTTTACAGCCGTTTAAACCCCTATCTATCTACACTTGGTTCTCAATACCCATTGAACCCTCTTGTAAATAGTCCACTATATAATCACCAGAATACAAATTTTCAACAAAAATCACCCAAGATCGCTCTTTAGCTGCCAAAAAATAATATCAAAATATCGTATTATTGGTTGATATAGTTTTAGATTTCTAAATATATGTTTAGAATATACTATGTCCTGTTCCTCTATCCGCAATACTAGTACACAATTATGAGTTTGTTGATTTAGTTACCAGGAAGATAAATATTATTAATTTTATATTAGACGTATATTATATAGTACTAATCCATCTGTCTTTACAATTCGTTGCAGTTGCGTAGTTACCAATATCAGTATTTACTATTTTATTCGTTTTATTAGTTTTAGGTTTCTATACATAAGTATAGTAGGTTAAACAAATTGTTTATAGAGAACTATTGTATAATTTTATTGCTTACATTTAGAAGCAGGTAATTTTATACACTTGTAGTGTGGGCTTTCCGAACTTTCTTAAGTTTATTTACTATTAATATGCATAATCAGCAATCGCATTTCAAATTTTTCTGGAAGTGAGTCTAAATTATATTCAAAAATAATATTTAAATATGAATATTATCAAGATGAAAATGAGCAATTTTTTATTTGACAATAATTTGATGAAAATTTTGTGGTATTTTTTAAATATTTATTTTGATTAACTTTTATTTCATTCTTGAAATAGGCGTGAATTTATGGTAGTTAAAATGTCTAGTTTCCTCCAGAATTGACTCAATCATTTTCGAAAATATATATAAACGATCTATATATTTATGTATCGTATATACATGAATTGGAAAATCAGTAGTCATAATTCTTGATATGGTGCGAATATTTTACTGAATTTTTCAAAAATTAATATATGACTAATGGCATCTCTTTTTACACGATTTAAAAAAATATATTTCAAAAATCGTCAACAATTTTTAGATTTTTTTAAAATTATTTCATTGAAGCATAATCATATATAAAGCTTAAAATTAGCCTAATTATACTAATTGTTTTTATTGAATTCGATATTTTATATTTTTAAAATTTAAAATAATATGAATACACTATCCTGTCCTCGTACTGAAGTGATAATAAAACGTAGTGATAACAGCGCAGTCACCTTACTATAATGCCTAATTGAAAATAATTGTTTGATTAAATGTTATCACTTATCTTACTTTTTATGTTACCTTTATGAATAATATCTATTATTTTAATTTATTTTCGGATTTTTTATTCAATTTTTACTTTTCTTCTAAGTTTTCACGGACTCATGGAAAAAGTCCATTTTCTTTTACTGTTTTTTCATATTTTGTATTCTTTGTTATTTTACAGTCTAACATAGCTTTCAAATATCTTGAGTGTATGGAAACTTATTTCAGTCCAGTGTAGGTACATTATAGTTACAAAGACGCTTGTATAATAATTATTGTATCGCTATTAGGTTTGTCCATTCGACAATATTAAATAAATTTAATAAATTAGTATATAAACTAATCGACTGACAAGAATACTATAGTTCATTAATGTAGTATTATAAAAGTTGTATTTATTTTTTATATTAAAATTTATTTTTATTTTATTTACATTATTTGGTTTTGGTAACTATACGTTATATTTATTTATATCAGTATGTATATTATTTAAAGATATAATTTATTCAAAATTAAACGTTCTATTCATATCCACCAAAACTATAATAATATATATTTTTCATATTTAATTTCCGCAGTATATAACTTAAGCGCAAGTATATTTTTAACTATACTATGTGCGGTGTACTTAAAATTATTTAAAACTTCCTCCATTTCATATATAAATATATAATAACGCGACGATAACAACTTGGATGCTAATGGCATAATTTTACGTGCATTTTCGAATAATTCGCCGAGTTATTTTTTACATTTTCTTTTCGTATAGGTAATGAGGAGTATTTTTTGTATTTTCATTCACCTCAATCCAAAATTATCTCTATCTAAAATTAAACCCATATATTAAAAAAATCTAAATTTTATATAAATATTTAAATATTTATTTAAAATTACCAAATTTTTACTATTTAAAATATTAAAAAAAAAAGATTTTAATTGCGTTTTGAACAAAAAATAAGAAAAACATTTTTATTCGCAGTCGTTATAATATATTTTTAATTATGCACTTCACATCTATAATATACTAAATACTCGTATATAATGGGTATTAATTATAGAACATAAATAATTTTATGTTAGCATATTCTCGGGTACATCTACGAGTACATCTTTATTAATATAAACGGTAGAAAATATAATTATTTTGCACAAAGAAGTTTTTAAATTTGACCCATAATCTGGACGTATTATTTTATTTTATTATATTATTTATATTATTTTATTATTACATTCGTGCACATAATAATGTAAATCATATTTATGTTGATCATTATTTTTCAACAGTTTACTTTAAACTCGATCGAGATAACTTGTAAACGGATCTATTATCAGAGTCAACGTAAGTATAGGTACAAATATATATCATGGTTTTTTTTTCATTTTTATCTAGTTTTTAATTTGGGGTCAGTCAATATAGTATTGAACTTCCACTTAATTCGATCTTCCGATATGGAATAAGAGGATATAATATTATCTTTAATATTTTTTTTACTTAGGTATTTAAAAAAAAAATTATAAATATAATATTAAAATTAGCTTTGTTATATGAAAATCATGATACGGAATTATATAGAACTGCTAAATATTTTACCCAATATGTGTAAAATGTGAGTGAGTATTGCGAGTGCAATTTATAAATATCTTATCTCGCAAGTTGTGATGGTACCCATATTGTTGGAAAACATATCGTTGCCTCGACGAGCAACACGGGCCACGGCTATGTTTATACCACGAACTAAGATAGTATGAACTGGAAACGAGGGGGAAGGCGGGTGGTAGTGGTGCGATTACATTTTGTTACGGTGAATTAGTAAGTGGTGGAACCTAAGCGATAATCTATCATGCGATCCTAGCGGACATATGACATACCACGCATACGTAGCATGTAGTCTGCGTATGAATATGATATCAAAACTATAAACCAGGCGGCGTTTTAATCGCATAGATTCCCCCACCTTGATATATTTTACCGTAACAATTTGTCTGCACGTATTAATCCATCGTTTCCAGTCCATACTATGATACTATCTTAGGTTGTGGTTAATACAATATGTACTAAGATGTATGAGACCATATTTGTCATTCTAATGTTTTTTGGTCGAGTGATGTTATCTATGCTCGTACCATAGAGTAAGAATATATAGAGAGTAAGATATATATATATAATGTATACGTGATTGTCCTATATACCCATGAGGCAGAAAATATTGGTGTCACTCCATAGTGATTACATAATCAATAATAAATTATTGGGCACTAATAAAAATATGGCATCACCATAGGTCTGATAATTGTGATTTAGGTTAAGTTCAAACTCAATTTATTTCTTATCACTAAACACTATAACTAAATACCACGAACTAAGATAGTATGGACTGGAAACGACGGATTAATACGTGCAGACAAATTGTTACGGTAAATATCAAGGTGGGGGAATCTATGCGATTAAAACGCCACCTAGTGTATAGTTTTGACAACATATTCATATGCAGACTATATGCTACGTTTGTGTGGTATGGCATATGTTCGCTAGGATCGCATGATAGATTATCGCTTAGATTCCCCCACTTACTAATTTCACCGTAACAAAATGTAATCGCACCACTACCACCCGCCTTCCATGTCGTTTCCAGTCCATACTATCTTAGTTCGTGCTAAATACTTAACTAAACAGCGATATTCAAAAAGTAAATAATGATAATAACAGGGAATATTCTGTGATAATATGTTTTTACAGTTTAAGCAACATAATATTTTTGGAATTTTTATTATTATATATGGTTACTATGGAGTGACACCAGATTTGAGCTGATTTATGTATAATGTGTTATAGCATGTTTATCGGAACTCGGTGTTTCTGAATTAAGTATTTGTATTATATTATATCAATGTTTAAAATTTGATTATTAAAAGAAACATTTCCGAACATTATAATATCTTTCAGAATTTTTCTATCAATGATAATCAATTGCAGTGGAGAACGTCCATTTTCTAAGTTAAACGTAATAAAAGAACAGCTTAGAAGTACTATGAACCAGGAACGGTTAAGCTACTTGTCTTTAATGAGCATCGAACATGAACTATTATTAAATTTTGATTATGAAAATATTATTGACGACTTTGTGAACGAAAAAGCTAGGAAAAAACCATTAAATAATATATAAAGATTAAAGTGTTAATAAATGACAAATTTATATCAAAATATACTTTTTTTAAATTATGTATTACACTTATCATTTAATTACTCAAAGTATTAATTTATAAATAAATTATAAATACTCTAATTTTAAAATAGGAAAGTACTTCTTAGCATCATACATTATGAAATTATCATAATAAACAGTAAAGTGACGTCGATTTTAATAAAAGTGAATACTTGAGTTTTTATTAATAAAGTATAATTTTTAATAGCTAATATAGTATATTATGTATTGTCGTGTTGATATATATATATACCTATAATGTATCATAATTTAAGTAATTAAAAGTTCCTAAATATTTTGGGCCCTGGGGCCTCACATAACCTTAAGACGGCTCTGCCTATACCATTTCATATTTTATACTAATTTATTATTTTTTCTTCTTTAGTCACTCCATTCATTGATTTTAATGTTTTCATCTCGGATACATTCATCTTCTATTCTATTTTCCTATCTACTGCCCAACAAACTGATCCATACATCATTGCAGACCTTACTATTCTTTTATACAATTTACCTTTTTACCTAATTGAGACCCTTTAATTCAATAAATACCTGTCGCTTCATTCTATTCCATCCATCTATATTTAATCCTGTGTTTTATATATTCCTTAAAACCCCCATACTTCTACAGAACAGTTCCTAAATACTTGAACCTTTCAAACTCATCCACTTCATTCCCACTCACTCAACTTTGTTATTTTATTTTCTTTAAATTACATTCAATATATTAATCATTTACCCTCAAATCGAAAAGTCTATCATTCACTTTCTCATTAATCCATTCTTCATTTATGCTTATTTCAAGATCATTCTAGGAATCTTATCAACACGCCTTCTTTAGATTATTAAGAAGATCACACATTTTAAGGATTTCTGTATAGGCAATTTTTAAGAAATTTTAAGAAAAATTGAAATCATATAATTTAAAAATATTAAAGTAAATTTTAAAAGTAATTAAAAAATATATCTATGTCAGTACCACTTTTTATTGTTACGTAATCACGATATTTTCGAACAAACTGTTTTACAAGAAATAAGGTTCCTCATACTGTAATTATAAATAAAGACCCAAATTTTTACATAAAACCGCAGATAATATTATTTGTGTTCTACCGTTGGTTTTTTTTTCGATGTTATACTATCTATAAAAATCAAAAAAGGGTTGTTTTAAAAAAAAATAATTACTTTTTTATAATTTAATATTTTTGAAATAAGAGCACGATAATACACACATAATTTTATCTTCTCTATTATGTAAGAATTTGATATTTTAATTATAATTACAGCCTGAGAAACCTTATTTTTTTCAAAACAGTTTTTTTGGGGAAAATAAAGCATGTGTGGTGTCCTCTTTAATCCTATACACAACTTCTTTTTTCTTCTCTGTTTATCTTATACATAATATTGATTCTGATATTGAACGTAGAAGATGTGTACCTACTAAAATATTTAAAACCCTTAACAAATAAATAGGTACCAATTGATGTACATTTTATCAAAACATTTTATTTTGAAATTGGTATATATATATATTTTCTGTGTAAGAATTTTTGAGTGTTCTCGTAAAAAGTATTATTATTTGAAATTAAAATAAACGTTTCAGTGTTATTATTAATTTAGTTTTTATCTCTATACGCATTAATTTTCATGAAATTTAAACAGACAATTTCCTTATCTGCTCAACGTTCTCGGTCGTTAATGCCCATTCTTTTATCGATTATAATATAGATAGTTACGACCCAGATCATTATTTTAAACTTAATGTGACAATTTAATCCTTATTGTACTACGCATCTCTCGAACAAGTCTCTTTATATACTATAGCTGGTATTTAATCTTTTCTCAGATAATATTTTTTTTAGAATTTTAATAAAAATTTAGACCTTTAAGCTGTGGTATCTAGGTTCACAACAGATGTACGTATGCATCATTTAAGAGAGATATGGGAAACGGTCCAGAAGTTTATGGACACTGTACAGTCATGGAGAAATGTTGAAGAAAGGTTCAGACAGCGGCAAAGCTAGTCAATTTAGACATTGTAAACATTGTAAATATTGTTATAATTAAACATTATAAATGCTGTTATTATTGTAAATAAATGATGCGGATGCAGGGGGAAGGACGACCTCCCAAGGTGAAGTTCCCCAATGTAGCGACGTAGTTAAAACAAAAAAAAAAAAAAAACAATAAAAAAAGTTCACAACAGATCGATTTTGAATTTAAAATATATATTTAATATATATTTATATTTAGATATTTTTGACCCAATTTTGAGTCGAATAAAAATGTAAAATGAATTCAAAATAAATTCAAAATTTACGCGAAAAATCATTTATTTTTGAATGGCATATATTACATTATACATTATGATAAAACGATCATTGTAATATTTTATTACTGTTATTATTATTATTACTGTAATTGACATCCAAAGATGCTAGATAATCGAGTAGAGTGCTGAGCTATCGTAAATCATACCAATGCGACAAGGACAGAATAATCTAATTTATTACTAAGTAGTTCGTTCAGGAATGTAATACCCACAGTGTACTTATGCTCAGGTTAATGATATCAAACCAAGCAAACTACTACTAGCAACTATTTACTTGCAACCAGAGCATGATCAAGAGACTAACAAGGAATGCGCGGTAAATAACTTGAACACTTTAATAAGGTTTTACATAGACTTGCGACCGATGCTGAAAGGAACGATAAACATAATTTCTGTATACTAGGTTACAATAAAGATTCAAAAATTTTAGGAATATGGAATTGAATGCAATTATATAAGGATATGCGTTTTGAACGCAAGTTTATGGAGAAAATAGCGTGGCAAATGGATACGATCTCTTTATGTCCAATAGATACAAATGTGTTAGCCATGGTGTTCGTATATAATATATTTGTGAACTAGAGACGAGAAATGTGCTTTACTTCTGTGGGCCTGGTAATTTATTGGTGAAATTTTTCGTTTGCCCAAACTTCACGGTTTTTTGTTTTTGTCACCAAACTTGCCAACATACGTAATAATGGATAAAATTACACGTGTATGCTAAATGTTTGAACTGCATTGGTCGTCCATGCGTTAGTTGTATTGTTACTATGTTTTTTTATACGGTCTTTATTGATGTTTATTTATTTATTTATTTATTTATTTTTAATTATTTTTTCTCTGAATACATTTTTCGACTAAATTACTAAACCATAACTTGACATGTGTATCCCTATACTTATTTTCCGGAAGAAATACATTATGCATTATACACACTACAGTATATTTGTTAGACAATATTAATTGTTTCTGTTCAAAAGCAATGAACGATTGAAATATAATTAGACGAAATATTAAATATTTTTATATGGAACAATGTTTTCACATTTTATATTTTATAATGTGAATAGTATTTCTTCGATATCACGATACAATTTGATTATAAAATATGTTTATATTTTAGTGTTCATAATAAATGTATAATTATAATAGTACAACAATTAATTAAGTATAATAATATATTATAATGTCCACAAGCAAGGGTATCTATCTTGTAATTATCAGGAGAAAATACACAATTTTTTCATGTAATGTAAAGACGTTTCTTGTAAACGTATACAATAATTATTATTTTTAATATATCAACTTATTTCAACCATCATTGTATTATTTATTTTGTATCTTTGATGAGCACTATCATTGGTGAAGGCACTTTCTATTTTACTGTATCGTAGTTATGTGGGCCAATTTAAAATCATTAAAATTTTTTTAAATTTTGTCCAAATATAATATATTTAGTGTAGTAGTAATTGTGGTGTTAATGTTAGTTTTTTGTTATTAATTGTCAATGTTTTTGATTTTATTGGTACCTAGTAAAAATTCAAATATCTACTAATAATATTTATTTCTTCGTTGTTTTATTTTATTAATGTTCATTTTGTATGTATGACATGTGTGAAGAAGTATACTTGACGAGCACGTTAGGTATTCTATACTGTATTTATTGTATTTATATTTTTCCTGGTTTTTATTTTTATTTTTTTCAGTCATAGTCTAAGCATTTAAAAAAATTTCACTACTTACGATGTCACTTATCAATTTTTAGTTATTATAATCTAAATAACGGTATTTTATTCTTACTCGATTATTTGCATTGCTTAGTCCACCTAAGCAATATATATCTATAGCATCCAGAATATTTTTACGACATTTTTTGATAATTTATAAATATATGTATTTTTTAAAATCTATTGCTTGTCTTCTATCTTCTTCTTAACCTAATTATGGTCTAAGCATATTATTGTATTTTATTATCTATTGACAATGTCAATTTTAAATATATTTCATGTTTTAACAATCATACTAGTTCAGTTTTAATATGTCTACCAATATCAACGCTGATAATAATACGATAAATAATTACATTTTCACATTATCCAATATAATTGTAAATTCACGATAATATGTAATATAGATGGATTAATTGGTTATGGTATAAAATTTTCTTTAATGAATATACAGTACAAAATGGTAAATACGAACTAATGGAAGTACGGATTAATCAATTTAAATGCTTTTAAAAGTAAAAAAAAAAATCAAACTATATTTAAATTAAGGTAATTGAAATTAGTGATTTTTTGTTTATTTCTATCATACACGTAAAATAACAATTTAGACAAATTCGTTAGGAACTTTTTTTAACCTAATAATTTTAATTAATGGTTTTCGCATAAAATAGCAAAATTATAATTTTTAGACGGTTTTATTTTTAAACAATTAATAATATTATACTTATACTGACTTTGCGGCTCTGCTGACGAGACCGGCTTTCATATACAACTGAAGCGCAGATATTTTATCCCCTTCGCTTTCTTTAATTTCAGCAGCTTTTTCTTCTTGACGTGTTTCCAAAAGCCAATCGTGATATCGCGATTTCAACTCGTCAACGTCCGGCCGGTTTTTCGATTCGGACAAATGAATAGCTAAAATGTTATATTTTACACAAATTTATAAGTATCGACGAAATTACCAAAATAAAACATCTTATTGGTCAGAGAACTGATTTTTATTATTTTTACCGTTTTCCCATTTGTATAACGACAAATACATTTGAATTGCTTTTTCCACCTGGTTCTGCTCCATATATAACACTTCAGCCGCTTGCGTTTGTCCGTTCAACACCGCTATACGAGCCCAAACTTCTGGACAATCCATTCCATCACATTCTATTTAAATATTTTACAATAAATTATAATATAGATAATATCCATTTATCTATTGAAAAAGTTATGGGAGCAGTAATACGATTTTGCTGATAGTGATTTTAAGGACGGATAGTATGGATGCCCAACGATATGTTATAAAGTAGTCGTTATTCGTTATACTGACTCACAGAAATCCTACGTTGAAAAAGGTGTACTAGCAATCGAAACGGATTAAGTATATAAATCAGTGTGAAAATAGTTAAGAGGACACTATACTTATAATTTTTAAGGGGTTCTGTATAGGCAAGTTTTTGAATAGGTAATGAATATTGAATATTTAAAAATGTTAAAAATTAAAAATACATTTAAAAAATAATCTAAAAATATAGTCTCATATTTATACCACATTTTATTGATGTGTAATCACAACATTTGTTTAAAACTACTTGAGGCTTTCTGATCGATCTTAGTTTGATCGAAACTTAAAAAGTAATTTCTATATGAGAAAAATTATTACACTAAATAAAATATAAGAACCTAAACTAAGACCGAGCATTGAGATTTGTTCAATAAGTATATTTAAACATCTAAAATTTGTGATTGAAAAATGTCAAATTTCGAAATTTTCTATTTGAAAAATTATTTTAATTAAAAAACTCTATGATCGTTTATAGTAAATATCCTCGTCCATCATGTTCTGTTTACATTTTTATTGTAGATAACTTGGAAAAAAGTTGAACTTAGAAAGCGAGAATGTGTTAATGTCGTTAAGACGCATGTTTCAGCTAAAATATATAAATATTACGGGTGCATATATTTCACTTTAAAAAGTGCTGGTAGTACTTTTCTATCCATGTAAGCTGATCGAAAATCAGTTTTTTGGTCACATTGGTTTCTGGTATATCATAGCCCGATGAGCATTCATACTATCTTAATCCGTGATTTTAAGTAAAGGAAGTTTCAAAATGGTAGTTTGTTTGGAGAAACTGAATTTTATATATATATATTATATACCCATAAAATACGTTTATGCACTATAACTAAAAATTATTTCTTAGTACTCACAGAATCAAAACTCCTACAATATACAAAAGATCAAAATATTTAATAGGTATATCTAAGCGTGAGTTTTTAATATGTTTTTATTCAATTTCATGATTTGAAAATGTCATGAAATTCAATAATGGATTATTGTTATTGACTTACAAATAAACACATTGAAAAAAATTCCATTCTCGGGTGCAATAAATATTCACATATTTCATATTTTGCATACATATTGATTTTGGGATTACTAAAAGAGTAAGTATTTTAGAGCTATTTTTTATTTGTTGCATACAAACTGATTGTGATTAGGACGTAGTGATTACATGTCAATACACGATCAATATTATTAATCTATTAAAGGTACAATATTCTTTAATGGGAAATAAATATTAAAATATAAAGGGTGCATCTAGTGTAAGAAAAATTAAATACATATACAAATATATATGTATATTTTATATACATATACAATAAATTAATTTTTTTCGATTTGATTTATAATGTAGGTAATGGTAAGAAAATATTTACTCTTTTGAACTTTAAGTTTATTAGTTTTTGTATTTCTTAACTCGTATGTTACTAAATAACCTATTATTTATTAGTTTAACTTGATTTTTTCAAATGACCATAATATAATATTACTTTTCGGAAACGATACAATTTTTTCAGTATATTGATATTTTTAAAACACTAGGAAATTAAAAATGATCATAAAAAATAAATTATTTGCATTTAAAAGAAAATCGACAAAATTAAAGTGATAATAATTAAGTCTGTTTTGCTTGTTCATGTTTTTAAATCGCCATAGAATAAAAACGAACATTTAATTAGTGTTTTGAAAATCTATTTAATTTACATATTGACGTTAATGTTTATTTTGTCCTTTTTCCCAATACGTTTATCAATATCTTAGAACATAATTGATGGCATTCTGTGTATATACACTTGAAACATGATCTATTAACATTGATAATAAAATGGTTTTATTTTATTATGATGTTATGACTATGAACGAAATTCAATATGTGTGTCCTGCAAACACAAAAACACTAACAAAACAATAAAATGGAGTAAAGTAGAGTAGAAATGAATTTGATTTTTAGCGATACACTTGAACTAAATACGACTACCATATATTAGCAATTCAATATACAAATAAATATTAATATATGTTTTAATTAAAAGTTTGGAGATTTAATTCAGCTAATTTACTGTTCATAAATGTTAATGTTTTGGTTTAAGTTGAGAATATTAACATAATGTCTTTAGTGTTTTGCGGGATTATCATGGACATAAAATATTATATAGTTGCATCAAAATATTTTGGAATATTGTTAGGAATAAACTTTGTATCTGACTTGGCAGATATCATCATTAAATTTACTTAAGTATATATATATATACTGAATACACTATACATAATATATATTTGATGATGGTTTGCCGTAAGAATGAATTGGTTATATATTCCCCCCTCAAAAAAAAAAAAAAAAAAATCATACAATAAAAAAAAAAAAGTTTCCGTTTAAAATCCTTGGTAAAATATATTTTCTATAGGTAGTGTATAGCCTATAGGTATCAGAATTCAATTTAAGACACGATTCAATCAATTTTATATCCTTTTCCGCCAATGTTTGTACAGTTATATAACTGTATTGATTCAATTTTACGTCAAAAAAATAACAGAGTATTAGACTTAGATTTTTTTTTTTTTTTAAATTTACACAATTTTAAAGTGAATTCCAAGCCTTGTTTTATTATGTATTAGATTCTTAACGGATCGAAGAAGCTATTGGTTTTAGAATGTACATTGTACATGTGTTCCTTTTATTTTTTTTCTTCCGAAAACACTTTATGAGGCAGTAAATACGCGTTCTCTAACGTTTTATAAAAACCCCTTTATTGATTGGAAAGTGGATACACGTGGTACGTACTTTAGTGAGGCTAGTTTTGAAAAATCTCAGTTAATAAAATATTGCCGGAAAAGGCACACAAAAAAAAAAAAAAAAAAAAAAAATTGACAATTTCATTTTATTTTAAACGTCATAATATATTATTATAACCCGTTTTTATTATAAGTTGCACTAAATTTTCGTCAAAAAACGATTTATACAGCACACTATATCTACTTTTATTCCCTTTCAACTTTTTACGTGTCATACGTTAAATGGATGTTTTGAGTTTTATGAAAACGTCTATATATTTCCAACGAAAGATTATTCATATACACTATAGTCAATACGTTACAAAAACCAGTTTTTTTTAAAAAATACGTTTTAAAACTTTTAAAAGTGTTAAACAAATATTTGTTTATAGAAAACCTAGAACCATTCAAAATAATTTTAAAACGTATTGATTTATTATTTATATTCAAATTAAAACATAGGGTAAAGTTAAGATGATCAAAGTGAAAAAATAAATTCCCTGGTCACTCTATCCACTTGTCTACAATATTTATATTACAAATATTCACAATTTGTTTATATTTCATATTATATAAGTGGTTTTGATATTTACTAAAATTCTTGAATTATATTTATATATACTACTTATACTAAATGATACTAAATATAATAATTATATATATAATTATTATAGTAAAATATATTCAAATACATTTCATAAGTAATTTATATGGGTAAGACCAAGCCAGTTGAAATATTAACTGTGGTATAAATTTGTTTTATTATGTGATAACGAAATTTGTTCAAAAACATGATTTTTAATATCTGCATTTCAATAAGATTTAAGTTAAACTTAACTAAAAAAAATAAATCCAAGACCTATAGACGGTAATGTAATATTTGTTCAATCGTTTGTCAGAAGTCATATTTTGGTAAAAAACAAATACGTATTTACTAATTTCAGCAACTGCGAAAGCATTTATTTTGGTAAAACGTAATGAGTTTTTATTAATAGTAAATACCTAGTAGTAATTACTTTTTACTTTTTACTTATTAGATTCTGAGTGGAGAGACCAATCGAGGATTCTTTTAGAATGATGTTTATTTATTTTATATAACTTTATTTTGTTAGTTCTTCTCCAGCAGAAAACTTGATTACACAAGTTAAGTACAAATTTTTCTGCAGTAGCAAATTTAATATTTTTGTAGCAATTTTGTACTTTGGAGATATCATTTTTCGATTTTATCGATTAGCATTAAGGAAATCTACCAGAAATAACGAAAAACTATTTATTTCCTCATAATTCCGAATATAATATCGGTACAAGAAACTTGAAATATTCATAGAGGAGGTAGAATGTATTTTATTATTAATGTATTATAGGTATGTTATATATAATATTATTTAAATATTTTTTCGATAGTAATAATTATTTATACTATATTAAAATTTGAAATTTCCGGTATTTAATAAAATTTTGCTTTTGAAAAAATTGAAAAACGTATTTTTATAGAATAAAGTAAAAAGTAAAAACCAAGAAAATGTATAAAGTGTACCTACATACAACGTCTGGTCATAAATAATAGACCAGTATATTGTGATATCAGGCCTCACGGGTGTATTGTAAATTAAGGAAATAAATAAATATATGCGTAGATAAAGTTATAACTGGAAATAACCTAAATAAATAATCTTATACTTATATTTTGAAAAACAGAAATATGGGTAAGTTCAAATTATCAAAAGTATTTTTGACTGAAAATAAATAAATTTTTTAAAAATTATCCAAAAAACTTAATTTTATAGGAAATTTTTAGTTTTAGTTTGTCCAATTTTTTCGTCTACGTGGAGACTGGGAGAAGAAACGTTTTTTTTTCAGAATTTCTCAATTTTTCTAAAAAAAAACAACATAAATGTCTTTATATACTACATAAAACTACTCCAAGAATCGTTTTGACAAAAAAAAATGATTTATTTTTACTTTCAAGTTGAGTAGTTCTGCCACTATTGTAAGGTATTCACCCCTACAAACTGAATCTTTTTTTGTATGTTATTTAAATATCCATTTTCGCCAAACACTCATTTATTTTTCTTTTTTTTTTTATAAATTTTAAAATCAATGTTTCAGAGTTGAATGTGATATATATTTTATATATATAATATTAATATAACTACGAAATACCGGACAATGTTAAAAACAATACTGGGCGAGTTAATGATTTTTTTTAACTCGGTTAATTTAAGTTAATAGAACAAAATAGTGAAGGATTAAAATTAATAGTTATTTTTTTCTTAACGATTAAGTTAAGTTAAAAGTGAATGTAAGTTTAAAAATAACTTATTAACTAGCTAAGTTGATTTTTTTTTGTACAGGTCAATTGAGATAAACATGTAAAATTAAGTATCTATTATTTTTTTGGAAATACTATTATTTTTAACTTTAAGCATTTTAAAATTTTAAAAATCATTAACATTATTGAAAATACTACAATGTAGTTATAATAATTATTATTAAAACTAGCAAAAAATAAGGTCATAAAATGTTTGATTAGAATAGGTACCTATTATTATTTCTTCAATGTTCTAACAAATTAAAATTTGCAAATGAGTATGTAGATATACACTCCTAAATATCGTTCATTGGTAGGAAATCTAATATATTCCTCAATTTACATATATTACTGGGAGTTTATTATAAAATATATAGGACCTATTATAGGTCTTCTTGTTTTATTTATACTTTTGGGAAATAAATAATTCATATAATAGAAATGACATAAACAACTTTATTTTTATTCAACCATTCTGATAATAGACAAAATATGATATCAAGATGTATCAATTATTTCAAAATTAACTCAACTGAGTTTTAATAAAAATAATTCGTTATTTAACAGTTAATATAACCAAAAATAAGTTAGTTAATAAGTTAAGTTAACAAAAAAATCAAATGTAATAAGTTAGGTTAAAAGTTAAAATTAACTTAACTTTTAATTTAACTGTTAACTTATTTACTCGTTAACGGCCAGCATTGGTTAAAAATAAAGTTATTTATCAATTATTTTATTTCATGGTATTGGAGTGTGCTTTCCTGTTTATCTGTGTTTACTTAATTTAACTATTTAAAATAATTATTTAACCTTTTCTCAGATGGAATTACGAGATAGCTTTTTCGTCCAAAATTTTTTTTTTGCGTGAAACGTAAGACGTGCTCAAATTATTTTTATATTTTTTTGTTTTAAAACATGATATGTCGTTAACTCCAAACAATAAACTATTTTATAGGCCTAAATGAGAAACAATATAGTATTATTCAAGGGGTATTGCAATTATACGGAGAATGGTCAAAATCCAAATTAACATATTTCAACACGACGTCTGTTTAAATCTTATCTATATGTTTGAAAGTTTCAGAGTTTATATTATAATAATATATTAGCATAACGGAAATCTTATTTTTCAATCGCAATGATCGCGAGCGCGCTCTTATTAAAACTAACGGTAGTTTGCCCAAAAGAATAAACTTAATAAGTTATATTATACTATTGGATTTCAAAAGTTTATTGTGATTAGAATGAATTCCGGAATTATTAATGGTCCAAACGACAGAATTATGCAAAATTCTGCGCAACGTGGACGTTATATAATTGTGTATTATATAAGTTATCCGGAATGACCTTAATGAAAATACCAATTGTTATGCACATTATATTTGTTGACTAAAACATTCAAAATGTTTATTACCGTGTATAATATTTTATTGTATTATCGAGTTTATTTATCGGGATCTAATGTGGTGCGAGAAATAATTATCTCGGTGCAGCTGTAATTCCGATATTATGCATATTTTAACCGTCAGTTGATAAACATACTATGAATAATTTGTACAATATAATATATATTATACCCTTTGTGTATATTCCATCGATAATTACGTCAGTAAACAGATTACTGTGTACATTCTGTTTTTTTCCTGATTATAAAAATATAATGAATTTTCAGGGGACACACGATTTTTTTACCATCTATTTTGACACGAAAATATGATTAAATGAATGTGTACCCGACCAAACGCATGGTCATGATGTATTTTTACCAGCTGACAATACGAAATGTACGTGTTTAAGAACAGTGTTGATATATATATTCCAACAGTCCTTTATACAATTTAGTTAAAACACCATTCATCATTTATCTATACGTATTTTTTCTATATTTTGCCATACTCAATCGTCTATAGTTTAAACAAATAACAAGTTAATTCAGAAGGGATACTGATAAGAATTTACACGCATTCTTATGACGGCATGACCACCATAAAAATTATATCTTACAATAATTATAAATGTAGGTCTATTTTGTCCTGTAACGATTTTCAGAATTTTTCCATATTTGCAATGTGGCGAAACTGCAGGTTATCATAATTTGCGTAATGATATGCAATTAAAATATAAATAAAAAAATATAATGTAGACCCCCGTTTACCTCATAGAAAAACATTCTGATTGATTTCGTCTTGGATATTATTACTTCCATAGAAATTTGATTTTGAGTTTATAGTGTATACACATATTTCATTATGTTTTTTCAGGTTAGATTCCATTGATATCTCGATTATCATTGCATGAAAATTCAATAATACATAAATATGTACGATGTGCGAGCATCACAACGTGTAATTACAAAAATAAATCGAGAAAATAATATTGTTGCCTGATTAAATATGCCCGGTGAGCAATAATTAATACTATATAATTCAAATAATACATTTTTATTGTCAAATAAATAAAACAATGGCAAAATTTTTGTTTTTCATAACGTTTTCTTGACAACTCCCATATATTTATGTTTAAAAAATTGAGTTAGAAACTACGTGCTCTTCGCATAGTGATAAATAAGTGCTAGATTTTATAATATGCGATATACGAGTTTATTAATGTTGTACGCTCTATAAATTAACGTTACATTCATCCATATCACATTGTGCGACCGTTAAAATATTTTATAGGTTTTTGGCTGGGTTTTTAAATTTGCGTTGGTTATTCGTCGTCAGTCGAAACACAAAACAAGGACATAATACAAACAAAAATACATTTTAAATCCTTCGGGGGTTTAAAAAATAAATCAGTAAAAGTACCTGCAGTGTGTTGTTATTATTTTTACTTGTGTACACATAGATAAACACAAAAAAATACATACATAAAAATAAATTTAGCGGGCAGAGCGCGAGGGAATGCTTTGAATTGTTATTTAGTTGGATAACCATACAGGTATAATACCACGTTTCGTTTTTGCGACTGTAAAACTATTGTAGCGGTACCGCTTAAAATATAGGTTAACTTATAACTGTTCTAATTAGTATAAATAAAATTTATTTTAATTTATTTACTGTAAGTATTTTAACCTAGGCAAAACCCTGTTATCCACGGCTTGACGGTATTTTTAAATCAATTCAGCAATGACTTAAGTTTTATATTATTTAATTTAATTATTATATGTTTCAGGTTTTATTTTTTTGATAAAACTTTTTTTACCGATATTATGGAAATATAACTCGCATTAACATTTATTAATTCTAATATATTAATAATAATATTTCATGTTAATTTATTTCATTTTACCTCCAATACTTTCAAAAAATTAATTAGCTATTTAATATACTTGCAGATTTTTTTAACTACATAATTTGATAAATGGACACTGAAACCAAAGTATACATTTTTAAATTTTAAAGTTAATGATAATTTACTTTTTTAACATAACTTTAATTTATTAACGAATTGATGACAATTCTTGGTTAAGTTAACTCAGTTAAGTAATTTTCTTAAAATAGAACAATAATTATTTCGATACTTTATCTATATTAGAAATAAATATTGTATCATATGTTTGAATTAACTCAGTACTACAGTATTTATAACAAGAAATTATACTTTTAGTGTTATAATGTGATTAGCTATTATTATTATTATTTTGTTTAAAAGACGAATTTACAATAGTTATTGTCAGGATATAAAAATAAAAATAAAATACGCGATAAAAAAAAAAAGGTCACTGAAATCAAATATAGCTCATTCAAAAAATAAAAATAAAATAAAATAAACGTCGAGACGGAATAAAAATAATAAAATTAAATCGAAATGGCAACGATATATCGATACGAGGCAAGTTGACAATATTATTAATGATTTTAACTGTTAATAAAATATATCGACGGTTTACATTCAAGTAGATTAGGACTGTATCTTCAGCATCAATAGACATTTCAAAAAGAAAGTTTTGTTTTGTTATCATATATAATAAATTATGTGAATGCACATGTATAGCGAAGCGTTTGTATTTTGGAAAAAGTTTTTTTTTTTATCTATATATAATATAACACATTATATTGATTTGTTTTGATTGTTTTAGAAAGACACATTCGCACAATCACAGCATTATTTAAAAAAAAAAAAAATTATATATATATATATTATATATACATATTTTCCTTTTGTCGACAAATCTGTATTTCTAAGCAGAGGCATGACTAGAGTTCTGTTTCGATAGGTGAGGCGGGAAGGGAAATAGAGTATACTTTGTATAAGTACTCTATATTAAATAATATAAATAAATATATTAAATACGTAATAAAAAATTGTGATTTTTATACTTTGGAACATGTATACAATTATTTTTCATCAATATTATAATTTAACATAGTTAGATAGATACTGTTACATGAAAAACGATAAAAATATAGTTTCAAGTAATCTTCTTTTAAGAAGCAGCTTTACTCATATATTTTAATCAAATTGGATTTCCATATTATTCGCTCCTTAAATACAAAACGCTATAAAAAAGCACGTGAAAACGTACTTAATGCTAAAATTTGCTTATGCTCTATTAATAGACATAAACCGTAATGTATGAGAAGTTATGAAAATTACAATTTTGGTTTTTCAATTCATTACTAAGAACGGAATTAATATTTTAAATTTTTATTTTTTTCATTATTGCATACACGAAAAAAAGCAATTATTCTAAGTGTCAATATATATATAAAATTCGAAAATCACATTTAAAAAATGCATATATTTTGAGGACCCTATCTTGGATGGGGTGCTCTATATAGTTTTATTACTTTAAAGTGTACCCTTATTCGTGGTAAACTTAACGTATATAGATATTGTGGCGATGACTTCCCTTTCCAGGTAATCTAAAGCATAAATGATAATGAATGTTAAAAATCATGAACAAACTATAGGTATGTATAAAAAAATATTAAAAAAAAAAACAAAAGTGTCAATCGTTAAAAATAACAAAAGAAAAATCTTAGCCCTGTCAATTAAAAATATTACCCGGTTTGGGAAAATTACTTTTACATTGGATCAACAGTCAATTGTTAATTGATATTATTGATATTTTTTTTTTCATTCATTATCCTGTTATTCTTAACGATTCATTTGTCTCTTTATCAACCAAATAAATTATGATAATTGCAAATGTCGAGGCCGGGCGATTCCCATCGACGACTTGGGTGATTATAAATGGGAAAATATTCCCTCTTGAATTCTCTTTTTCTCCGAAAGATAAATGGTCCCAGTATACACTGATAATAATGATAAAGCGCACTGTAGTCGACGTTTATTTTCTATTGCATTAGCTCTCGTTTGGTTCTCTTCCAGAATAATTAACCCATTGACCTTCGTCGGATTCATGAATCTGCTAGTCAATATAGTGACTAGCAAAATACTATAGTTTCTAATCAAATATTAGTAAGTGTAGTAATTAATATTATGTTTAGTATTAATAAGTCAAATATTATTAGTCGTTTTAAATTTATTTTATTTTATTTATTGTTTTAATAATAATAAGAATAGTAGATCAATAGAATATTTATTCAAATGTTTAATAGTTTTAGAAATCTAGTTTCAGAGATGTATACTAGCAGTAGTTTAACGTAACCACTTGAAAAATTAAAAGATTACATAAAGCCTTTGGTGGACCGAGTTCCGTTTGGAATCGTTTTTCTAGTTCACTGATTTATTATAACTTTTAAATTATTAATTTCACTATACTGCATGGCTACACAGCGAACAAATTCAAACGAGTATCCAAGTCCCAAAAATTACTTTCTCTAACTTATTTCCATTTTTTGTTTTGTTTTGTTTTTTTAATAACGATAATGGAGATATTATATAGTAATAACATGCATTAATATATCGCAATTTAAACAACACAAAATATTTTCAGTTAGACAACAATTGTAGAAATATTGAAAGTTCGCTTATACCTAATATACTAATTTGGTATTATCAAAAATTTCAGGAGAATAGTTGAAGTTTTAATATTGATATTGACGTATATAAAAAGAAACAACAGATTTTCTCAAATTTATTTGATAATTATAGAAATTAATTAATTTTAATATAGGGAAATAAAGATATCTAGTAGTGTTATCAAATTATTAATATTATCTTTTCAAAGAATAGCACAAGTCATCACACATATGTGCACGATGTTAAAAAACCGTTATTTTATGAGTGATATGGCATTCGCAGTGTTTATATTTTATCACAACAAAATTGATGTAAATAAAAACAAATAGTAAAAATTGTTTTTAATTTATCTGAAAATTTCTTTCTTGCATTACTATAATTGCTAATAGTTTTTTTTATTAATAATTGATGCACACAACTATAAGTATAATATATAAGTAATATATAAGTACTTTTACAACATCTGATGATTTATAAACATTTCGTTCTGAGCAAACAAATTATTATTAGGTATTTATATTATATAACCTATATATGTGTTAAAAGTAACTACTATATCTTTTCAAGTTTATGATAAATTTGAATTGTATTTATTTTATATTATAGGAGATTTAAAATTACACTTAATATTGAATGTTTCTATATATATAATTTTGATCCTTTATAGATTTCTAGATACACAGTACAACTTAAACTAAAAATTGACAGAATTATATCCGTTGTTGTTGCAATGGTCAAGGATCAACCCGAATAGTTTAGTCGATTCTCGTTGTTAACTCGATTGCAACGAGTGGTCGCATTTTTAATATGGTTTAGTCGTTACACTAGACGAATACGTATAGAAAATGGTCAATTCTCGCGAGATGAACTAGATCGAGCAATGAACGCAATGATTCGGAGTACTCATAAATTATAGTTGTTTTAACTACGAATGAACGGACGGAAAGACACAGCGAGTATATATGGTGTCTCAACTTATGTTTATAAACTGAATATACTAATGTATAATATTATAAAAAAAAGTGTATACTTACACCGCCCTCCACCCCTAAAAAAAATAGTTAAAACGTTTATTTAAAATGGGGTGGGGAATAATGTAATTGTGAGAAATGAATTGGAAAAATTGTTGTATAATCATATTATTATGTTAACAATATGCGTGAATGTTTCCATTTATTTCGAATCTAAAATATAGTGAATAACCGCCTGTAGTTCAAATCACGGATAATATTTATAATTCTTCATTGTACAAAATATAGAATATAATAATATTTTGTTTCGATCACTTCATCCGGTGAGATCGACATAAAAAAAAAAAAAAAAAATAATAATAATAATAACATTTAAAAATACTATCGAGACCAGACTATCTTATAACATTAGGTTCAAGGATGGATACAGAAGGGGGGGGGAAATGGGAGAAATTTCCACGCTTGTTTACAGAAAAAAATGAGTAAAACACTTTTTTTTTTTTTAAAATAATACTAATAAATCCTCTCACTCCCTGTTCAGGACCACTGCATCCGTTTAATCGGGTTTGTTTCCGATTTACTCGTATATTCTATATTATCTAAAAGTTCGTTTTCCGTTGTACACCTATGGTTTATTTCATTATAACCGTTGCGGTCGAGTGTAACATATCGATTCGATAATACGAAATTTATCGAAAGGTACCTACTATACAGAGACTGTTTACGAGATTGACGTTTAATGCGAACGCGTTCCGCGGCCGGAACTATTAAAACACGGGGAATAAGTTTCCTTTGGCTTTTTGTATAATACGCCGAAATGAAATTTTAAAACCGTTTATTAATGCATTCTACCGACCCGAAATAAGTAATTAATTTTACTCCGAAAATATATATAAGTACCCAACAGCAGTGGGAGTGTTTATCCACGTATTTCGCAATTGTTAATTTACCGCTCGCAAAAGTTATGCATTTTTAAGATCTGAAATTATAAATTAATTAAACGCATCTACCAACCGTGCACCATTACCGACCCACATACATGGCAAACTTTTAAAATTCACCGTAGGGTCAAGGTTTGTTTGAAAAATTAATATAAAAATTGGACACGTATGGAAAAAACCAACATACCGTGGTAGACCATTTTTTCTGGTATAAGGAATACACGGTATATTACGCGTCTTACATGTGTAACGTCTAAAAAAAAAAAAAACTATCTACAAAAGACTTGTGAAAAGTCTTGCGTAAACGAAACCATTCAGACATTGACCTTTCACCGTTTATACAACACCGTTGATAATTAAATATTTAAATAAAAACGATTACCACACTGAACCAAATATCATTGGTAGAATTAACAATAGATGCAATAATCAAATTTTAACAAACGAATATTTGTTGGAATAACACAATTTTTATTGTTTTAATGTATATATTGTTAAAATAATAAAAAAAATGTGTTTATAACAACAAATTAATTTTGTAAATTTCACATTAAATTGAAAAAATATTCTGTATAAATTGACTATTTTGATTAACAAATTAATTTTTGTGTTTGTTCTACGAAGAAGAACAAAATATTTGTAAATTCAAATAAATTTGTATTCACTTGGAGAATTTTACCCAAGACATTGATAAAAGATATTGTTGAATCAATAATGTGTTTTGTTATTTTACTGTTAAATTAACAAATATTTTATTTCTAAATTTACAAAAATTTTATTGGACGTATATTAACAACCTATATTATTATAGTAATTTATATTTTTATTAAAATCACAGATATATTTGGTTCAGTGTATGTAAAAATCTAATATTATATAATTACAATTTCTGATTACATTTTTACCGTTGTATAAACCGTATCCATGTATAGATCTAAAGCTTGCAGTTACTGTAGTATACATATAGCTACAACCGAAAATACGATTTAACGTATTTTTGGTTTTTGATCGTATGAATTGATTACGTTTGTTATTTAAATTTGTAAAAAGGATTATGCGTAACAGCACAAAATAAAACCATTTTACGTTCAGCGGGGAAGGGGGTGGGTAAATACATTTAGACACTATTGATACGTCTTATACTCGCATTTTCGATTAAATCATTTAATTTCATTTTCCAATTAAAATTATATTTGCACGTAGAATATGTTTTTTTTTTTTTGGTTGTAAATTATTGTAGATATTATACAAAACTGAATAATTAAGTCCAAATCTACAACCGTTTTATTGGCTCATATTGTTAGGCCTCAAAATGTACGAGCTTCGTATTATATATAGAAATTAAATGCAGATCGAATAGTTAATAATTAATTCTAAATAGTATTCTAATACAAAAATGTAAATTCAGAAAATTACTTCTAAAATATTTTAACAGTATTTAAAATACGTTTTTACAAGTACCTTCTTTTTTTTTTTATTACAATTTAAATACATGCAATAAAATACAGTTTCAAAAATTGTCTTTAGAATTTCGGATACATGTACACTATAACTATACTGGATGATATATTATGTCTGTTGGAAGATGAAATTTAAAATATATAGGCAATTCATTATGTATGGCAAGTATATATTGTGTTATAACTTATAAGTACATGAATTTCAAGTTAGTTTTCCACTTAATGTCTGTGACCAGAATAATCACTATAAATTCTCAAAAATTCCAAAACGCTTCCTAAAGTTTCCCCCTAAATGAAACTATTACAAGAGAGAAAACCGTTTTTTCTAATAATTCCAATCGCAATAGTACGTTTGTAAACATAATTATAAGGTTTATTCAAATATATATATATATTTTTAATTCGTTACGTAATTTAAAAAATATAGAGACTATAAATTAATACAATTATTCATACTGTGATTAGACATCAGAAAGTACTTAAAGTAATTTTCCGCTAATTTATCTAAATATCTTAGAAAATACGTAGTGTTAAAATTAAATTCTCAGAAGTTCTTTACCCGATAACTCCTTCCCACGTCAATACAATATATAGTGCTACATTTAGTGTTTCTTACAAATTTTAAGTATATATTTTATTTATGTATATTTAAGAAAACTACTCGGAAAATTTTAAAAATAACTTCTCTGAAGTATAAATTATAATGTAGATACCTGCTATCAAAAAAACTCTTTACTCAAAAAATTGTAAAAACACCACTTTATTTTATAATCAAAGCTTAATATCTAAAATGTTGTTATTTTAAACCCAAGTACGATATCTCTACCGGTTGTTTTTTTTTTATCTATTTAAATAGTGGAATAATAAATATACATAACTGTTTTCCTTTGCAAAATTTTCGGCCAACTTGTACGTTTCTTGCAGATACCAGGCCTTGCAATAGTCTCCGACACCTGCCAAACATCTAGCGGCTACTGGCAAGTTCATTAGTTGCAGACCGATATCCGACAAGTTTTGCCACATGCCATCGACCTCATACTGGTGATCGTCACTATCCTCCAGGCTTTCCAGGTAGAGTATGGCTCGTCCAAAATCGCTGTCGTGTACGGCCGTACCGAATTCCACGAGACGTTCGTCAAGGTCGTAATTGTGCTGCCGTTCGCCGTCTTGACAGTGTATCTGTACAAAAAAAAAAAACCATGAATATAAAACATGCATTTATTAAACGGATTTAAGGATTTTTCCTATTCTCCAAAATATTTCAGCTGTGCGTTAATAGCTACACGTGTATGTAGTATTGAAAATAGTAACTTTAAATACAATGGTAGATCGCCTTCCCGTATTGTACCCTGGGCAACGATTTTAACGGCTAATGACCTATCACTGCGCAAGTAGAGAACCATAATATCATATATATATAATATATGGTGTACACTCAAATTTCTACACGTCCAAACAGCCACAAGTCAAAATAAACGTGAATTTCAAAAAGGCATTTAATAGGTCCACCCCCCCCCCAAAAAAAAAAACGTTTAAGACAATTTCAATCAACATTGAGGAACTATCAGATAGCAAAGGAAAGCTTCTAGTAAAACTTTATAAGTCCAGGGCTTGCGACGTATTATGTATCCAGAAATACATAGGGCCTCACACAATAGAAGGTCAAAAATTCCTGGCATGCAACCCGTAATCAAAAGACCCTTTGAAAAATATGACAACACTATTTTTGCTAGGCCAGGCCTGTCTATAATATCCGCTAAATCATTAAAAAAACTAGACATTGAAGTTTTAATCATCGAAATACAGAATCGTACTATTACCTCAAGTCTCCAAACCCCCTACAACACCCTTCGTCTTCCATAATCTCGGAATTTTAATAACCAAAAATTACAAATAGTAGTTCGTGATTTTAATAGTTACAATACTATATGGGGATACAAAAAAATGAGAATCATGTCGAATCGTGGGCGAAAGCATGACAACTCACACTAATATTCATTGCCCAAACTTCCAACCTCCTTTAATAGTGGACGAAAGAAAAGAGGTCCCAAGATCTAATATCTATGTGAGTAATCCCCTAAAATGATAGACTACTAAATGAGTCACAACATAGACCCATCTTATGTGAAATCACTAGCAAAATTAAATCTAACGTAACACCATTCCGAAAGAAATTTAACTTTTAAAAGGCTAATTAGTCGGGTTTGTCGATGACACTAGATTCAGAGATATCTTATATGGAGACAACTAGCGACCAGTATGACAACTTCGTAAAAAATGTGAAACGCATTTAAAAAAAAATTTATTCCTAGAGGCTGTAGATCAAAATATATACCAGGTCTAACTTCTGAACTATCAGAACAGTTTCAATCGTATACTAATCGATACGAAGATGACTCATTCAATATGGATACAATTGAAGAAGAACACCTATTAGAATTTATATAATAAGTAAAGAGAACGAACTGGCATACACTTCTCAACAACATGGACACGAAGCACAGTAGAAATAATGCTTAGGTACTCATTAAGAAACTTGACTGCAACACTACGAGACCTAAGTGGTACATAAATTGTTTATAAATGGAAAAAGAAAAAAATACAACCAAAATACAGATATAAAATAGTTGAAAAATAACTTGACGTAGAGGATTCAATACTTAGGAACTCATTATCAGATTTAGAACTCTAAACTGGTATTGACGAATTAAAAAACAAGAAAGATGCTGGTCTAGATGATTTCTGCAAAGAAGAAGTTAAGCACTTCGGATTGACTGCCAAAAATTGGGTTTTAGATCTATTCAACATTATCACAAATACACGAAATTACAAAACCATTAGAAAGATTCTATCTAAGAAGTACGAAGAAAAAAGTGTAAACTCTCTCTCTTCCTACACAACAATAAATTGGAGGTTAAACTAATGGAGTCCTGCCATCAGGGAAAGAACTCCATAGACCAACCTAGAGATGTTTAAACATTTTTGGCATGGAAATATAAGTATACAAGTAAAAAAGAATTACTTTCCACGAAGAAAAAAATGTTATAGTAATTCCTATGATAGGTACCTACTATTTAGAATTTAGTTAGATCCATTATAAATATATTTATTATTGTATAAATCATATTATATACCTACTCACAGTTATGTTTATGTGTATTATTATAGTTTTACAAAACTTAGTAAATTAATTACAAAATGATCTTATATTATTGTATATTTCGTCTTTATTTTGAATTTTTATCATAAATTGTAGTAGTGGTTTTAACCTAATTCAATAAAAATTAATCTGATGTATACTTTCATACGAGAGTTCAAATATTATTTATCTTTTATGTTATATTTATTGTTAATAAATAAAATAAAAATATTCTATAGGTATTTTAATCAAATTACAACTAGAAAATAATATTTCTATTTAAATATGTAGTGAACTTATTTAACGATAACATGATATTTGTTCAGAATATTTTGATTATCTGTACTTAACTCATGTAAATTATTTCTTTAATATTTAAAAATGAAATAACATTTTATAATTTTTTTTATAAAAAGTACCTTTTCAAAAATTTAATTTTTAGTACCTTTTGATTCTAACACTTTAAGAATATCTTAACTTGACCTATAAACTTTTCAAGTATCTCTCACCAGTTTTAATTAATAATTAATATAAATACAACATGTTTAGAATTTATCGTATATTTACACTGTAGTAAACCTCGTAGAAACAATAAATATGTTATACGCTTTAAACACGAAATTTTCAAAAATCTTCAATTTGGAAAAATTAATAAATTTTATAAATTCAGCTTAGTTTAAATATCATGTTGAATTTGTGAATATATTACATTTATTTCCTTAGAACTAAATGATTTCATAGATTATACGAGAATTAAACTGATATTAGAAATAGAAAAGTCCGTCGTTTTCTATGATATTTTATTCTAGGTTGAAATTTGGAACATGTGAGTATTGATACAAAGATGTAGAATGCGAGTTATTTTTTTAATTTATTATATTTTCAATTTGATGAGTATAAAAAGTTATAAATTAAAAACAATAGTGTTTCTTAATTGTTTTTATTATTATATATATACTATTGATATAGGATAATTATTATTTTATAATATGTATTTTCTGGGTTCATATGAATTAAATTATAACACTCACATAATTCAACGAAACATGTAACTTTCGATACTAACCACTTCTTTCAAAGGAAAACCTAAATACGTACGGCTTGTATTGGACCATGTGACTTTTTATTCTATAGTCTACTTACATTATTTGTTAAACGGTATAATAAATACTAACCTAATTTCAAAAACAATTAACATATTAGGTATTTCACACACTTGTATAGTTTTCCAAAAAAAATTTTTAAATAATTTTTTTTAAAGTATTTAATACAGTATTTTGATTACTTTATTAAAATTTTTAATCATTGAAAAAAAATAGTTTTAAGGTTCCAATTATAAATTTAAAAGAAAATGTTTTTAGTATGTTTCCATCAAACTTCAATTGTAAATAGTTCTCTTAAAATCTAATATAATTACATAACTTCTCAAACACACATTGTTTCATTGAATAATAATAATTACTATAGTATAACTACTACATAATATTTTTCGTTTCGAATTTTAATACGTGTAGATAAAAAACTATTCTAAAAATATTTTTAATATATTTTTGTAAAGTATTCCAAATACTAATAATTCGGTAATATCATTATTATTAATTATTCGATAGATGTTCTGAATGCATTTTCTTTATGTATTCAAAATACTTTTAAAAAAGTATTTTATCAATGTCTGGAATTATTTCAGATTTTAGGTGTATCGGGATGAAGTTATTTGTTACATGAAACATACATCATTTTAGCGTTCCTTAAATTTATACCCAATATATGGACTTATACGTGGTAACAGCTGTTTAGTGTGTACCGTGATAACAGCTTATCAGTGGAGTCGTCGTAAGGGTAAGATTATCATTGATTACGATTTGTGGTTAAAATATTGTATTAATAATATGACAGTGTTATTAAAACGCATTGTTTCCTCAACTACGTTTCTAGTACGATAAAATGATACGATAAAGTAAATTCAATTAAGTACGGACGCCGCGTTAAAGATATTTAGTGGTAAGAACGTGGTTCACGCGAAAAGATCTTTAAAGTAATTTTAGAGTTAAAACGTCCATATAATAGAATCAGCACAGCACATAATATGGCGAACGAATTTGAGAAAACAAACCAATATAAAAAAAAAAATTATTGTTTTTCCATATAACATTGGATACAACTAACCCAGTTACAGATATATAAATACAACGTGTTGTTTTACAAAATGCAGGAGTGTAAAATAAAAAAAATGACATGAATTGCAATAAAATATACAATTTATTGAGGAGATAACGATGATCATCAATTGTTTATTATTTAATACATTTTGTAATTGAAGTAAAACGTTACAAATGACTTAAAAGATATTCTGCATGTTGAATTTCTAGACAACAGTTTTCAACAGTTTACGAAGGACATTTCACGAAACGGGTAAAATAAATTACGAATACGTTCTATATTGTATTATCCGGTCCGCGAATCGGGTGATTTTGAGTCTGGGACGTAACGAATTATACACGACAAGTACTTATATTAAATGGTTCGATATATTTATACAGACTTGAAATAATTTTTAAATAAAATAACATCCATCGTAGACGTTTGAAACGAGTGTTAAAATAGGAAGCGAACGACAGAGCTATAACGAACCTGACCTTGGTTTTATGACTAAATAAAGACATTAACCTAAAATCCGGTAAGATAAACACGTCATTTTAATGTTTAGGAACTGTTTATAAATCGTCATTCGAACATAAATAATATTTGGAAACAAGGAAATGAAGCTCCTTCAGAATTTAACAGTATAATAGACATGGTATTTTCTTAAAACTAAGTTATAAGACATTTATATTAATTGTATTATTTACTCTTATATTAAAAAATAATTTAATTTACGTTATTTTTTTACTAGATATTCCATTACATTATTATGTTAATATTCATAATGTATTACAATAAAAAATCAATAGGATTTGATTACCTACATAAAATATATTAAAGTAAATAAATCACCGAATGTGGACATCAATTGTTAATAAGTTAAACATCAGTTGGTGTTAACCTATTAACTGTAAAACAGATAATATAGTTAAGATATTATATTATGCGAATACTGTATATGTTATTATCTAGTTCATTTTTCATCATATAAATGAATAAATAATAAATTGTTTTCACATTCAAAATATATTCCTATATATTATATTATTTATTATTATATTATATGGGCACTTTGGTTTTAAATTTTGTACAGGTACCTAGTATACACTATACCCACGTTTATACATATTATATTAATGTTTCTAATGAGTATTAGTCAGTGGCGGATCTATGGAGGAAGGGATGAGATTAACCTTCCCTGTGAAGACTGTGATATTTATTTTTAATGAATGTTCGAACAATACATTTTTTGTGCACATCTCGCATAAATATAAAGTAAATTTTGCTAAAACTATAATTATTTTATTTCACAAAAATACATAAATTAAACTCGGTTGTTTAAAATTTTCGACAGAAATTCAACTAGTACCTAATGTAATAGGTACGTTTTGTTTATTGTTTTTATAAAAAAAATATTCAGTGTACCCATGTATTCACTGTAATGGAAGTTCTTAATTATTTACCATACATTTACACCACTTAATAATAAAATGTCGGACATTAAGTATTTATTATGAATAATGGTACTTAATATAGTCTAGTTACCTATGTGATAAACATAAAACGACAAATAAAATGTTTAATAAAAACAATCATAGTAGTTATTTTGATTCTACTCTTCGTATATTATTTGTATTCGTGTAAATAAAATAGAAAATAAATAATTATTATTTGAAGACTAAATGTATTCATTTATTATTCACAAATCATATTTTTGGTACATGCCTATCTGTGTTCTGCCAAATTAACCGTTATATGCTGTAGTTTTAGATAAAAAAGCTATTTTTATCTAGAAAATAAATGAAAATGTATTAATAGAAGATAGAAATAAAAATTAACTTTAAATTTTGGATTGACGGAGTTAAATTAATTATAATCTGATATTGACTTATGACTAAATATTTAAGTCATTACCTTGTTAACTTTGATTTTTAGCTATTAAACAAATTTATTCTCACAAACTTAACTTCATCTAATTAATTTTTATATTAACTTTGCCGATCTTTGTGGATAGCTATATTTATTTTTGGAGTATTTAAAATTAGGCACATGTCTAACATTTTATAGAATAAATATTCCATGCAATCTCACAATTACAGTTTTATGTATATTTCGAAATAATATAACATCAGTAATATGAAATTGGAAAGTCTTCGCTACACTGTTTTGTACTGTTAGTATTGGAGAGGTGCAGTATAGTTTTAATACATTTCGAATTTCAATGATGTTTTAAGTAAAGCTTGGTATTATAGTGAAAGGTCGAATGTACTAATTTAAATTGATGAGATCGTAAAATGTACATTACGCGGCGATTTTAAATAAGTAAATCTCTATTGAGCATTCTGTATATGGGGATTTATGCCATTTTCCACCCCCTCATTTCAATTTTAAATGTTTAACGAAAATTGTAAGTCGACTTATCATATAATATTACAGGTAAATTGCTAATATTTCGAAGAATACGGTTTTGTTGAAAGGGAAAGACTAGAAATAAAGTTGAGAGGGAATGTAGTGGAAAATGTAGGGAGTTTCAAGTATTTAGTATTCGTTGTACCTACAGAAAAATTGGAGTTTCAAAAATAATTTGAAACACAGAATTAAGTGTGGATGGATGAAATGGAGAGAACCGTTAGGTGTTTTGTGTGATAAAAATATTCGTATTAGGTTAAAAGTTAAATTTTATAAGACAGTGGTGTGACCTGCATTGATCTATGGCACATAATGTTGAGCAGTAGATAGGAGATATAACAGATAATGCGTGTAACAAAGATGAGAATGGTAAGATAGATGAGAGGAGTAACTGAATAAGATAAATTAAGGAATGAGTATATAAAATGTAATTTGTGCGTAGTTTCAATAATTGACGAAATAAGGGAGAATAGATTAAAGTAACTTGGACATGTATTAAGTCTATAAGATACTGAGACGGTGAGATTAGTAAGATAATCAAATGTTGATGGAAAGAGAGAATGACCGAAAAGGAGACGTGGGATGTGATAGCGAGTGATATGAGGAAAGTGGGTGTTAATAAAGGTGTAGGAGATAGATTTAAGTGGAAGTGTAAGCCGATAGGGTGGCCGAGCCCAAATATTTGGGAGAGAAGTAGAAGGAGAAGAAAATGATTCATTATAACCTAGTCAATTATATATTTTGAACCATTGAAAACCATAAGTTCACGTGTTGTTTAGTTTTGCATAAACGGAAAAACAAAATATTCTTAAAGTTTAAGAATTATTGTGTATTATTTTAATTATTGATTATGATTTCGTTTATAGGGCTTTTATACTTATACCTATATTGACAGTGAACTATTGTACGATTCTCATAATATGTTGATATGATCATTATAGTCTTCTAAGGTACGCACGTATATATTTATCAATACATTTTTTTTTTGTCGATAATTTCAATCGTTTTTAATGGTTGTTTATTATGGTTATATAATATATCATATGACAACGGAGTAGATTTGAAATACAACGTTCGACGATTTGGGAAACGCACAGAGCCGAAATGATAGGTTTTTGTTTTGGGCTCACTAGGCTCTTGAATGGAGATATGGATATTGGAAAAGAGACGGAAGAGGGGCGATCAAAAAGTTTTGACCCTCGTTTATAGATAATATTTACGAAAACTCGTGGATATATTTTTATTACTGTACATTTGCTATTTGATAAAAATAATACCGGCGATTTCGTTAACTTCCTGCATTTTTCTCCTTGCGTGTACGGAATCATTTCGATCAGTATTGCGAAACAATACTTATAGAAAGTCTCTCAAGTATATGTAATTCGTATCGAGTTAGCTAAGTGCTCGGCTTTTTCCGAATAAGTTTGTGCTTATGCGGCGTGCGTGCGTGTGTGTATACTATCGTACGTGTGTGCCCTTCACATTGCCGTTAAATTGTGTCCTTATCCCAAAATTGCTCACAGTAAACCGTCGTTGTTGAGTAATAATATTCAATATATTCTCCTAAGGGCTAGGGGTAGGAGGGTGATATGTATGTCCTCGGAAACAAAAATCGTTAAGCCAACGAAGAGAAAATCGATCTCGTCCGTGCAAACAACGACGTGTTTTGCGTACGCCCTCGCACTCGAATCAGTATAATATATGGTGTCGAAGTAAATATCATATACATAGTACCTATATTTACCCATTTTAACCTGTCCAGTTTAATGGCAACTGGTGAGAGACGTCGAGTTAGGTTGTGTAGAAAATAACAAAGTACAAAAGTACATTTTTTTTTTTTTTTAAACAGAATAATACTTTTAAAATACAATTTACGGCAAAGAGAAAAACGTATTCGTTACAATAAATTATATTGGACAAGTGACAATTTGATTTCAAATAAAAATAAATAAATAAAAACTATTTTGTAAGTTTGAGGAATAAGAGAACCGATTGGACGGTATTGATGAGTGGTGTCACTAAAGACAGCAGTTAGTTTGATAATATTTAAAGATTACAAATGTCTGTAGAACGTAGTTGAATTATAATGAATTCTATCTAATCTATAACGACATGTATTTAAAAAAAAATCGAGATTTTCAAAATTTAATTTTGCAATATTTATTTATGATATAGATCGTATAGAAAAAAAATTATGCTAAGTATCTTGAAAATTAAAGCTGGAAATTAACGCGTTAAAAAATTACGTTTTTTTAAATTTTAAATAAATAACAAAATAAATTATTAACTTAACGACTTCTATTTAGTTATTTATTTGTAATTAACGGGTTAATTCAAATTATTGGAGTATAAATAATATATTATTTTCCAGTCAGATATATACACTAGTATGGTGTAAATTCCAGAACTCGAGATTAATATTAAATAACACAATACCACATTAAACACCATTTAATAAGATACTAAATTATTTTTATATTTTCGGTTTAGCCATCTTCCTCTTTCAAAAATCCACACTTAATGAATTTGTTTTTAAATTTATATTACTTCAGTTAAAAAATTCAATTAAAATTTAAAGTTAACTTTTAGTTTAAATTATTAACCTGTTAATGAATTTTCAGATTAACCATGAACTAAATATTATCTCGATTTGTCAAAGTTTAAAAAATATCATTAAAGTGCCCAGCATTGTAAAAAATATATTAATAAGATGGTGTGAAACGTTAGATTTTGAAATATTTTGGGAATTAATATTTAGGATTTTCGTCTTGGTTCATGAACGTTGGATCAACATTTTCACATAAGGTACTAAAGAAAGAAACTGTAAATTGAATGCAATGTTTGAATGTTATATAAGTATTATAACATGTTAGTATTATTTCATTTTTGATATACTTATATGTTAGTTGTTATTCTGAATTATATATTATTATTGTTATTATTATTATTCTTATTAGATATTTTAATCGATAATATAATTTAATTTAATTTCAACTAAATACGTAAGTGTTTTAACTTTTAATTTTGTTAATCGCCTATCTATCGAATTATGCGTTTATTTATTCACTCATTAATTTTTTAGAAGTATCTATTATTATCATCATGGTTAAAAAAACATATTCTATTCTATGTACCTTGTATTGGTTAAGTATGCTGTGTCATATATGGCAACCTATGTTTTAGACAGCCCGTTTGATTTTTTAATGATTAAGTTTTTTATCTCTTATGTATTGAATTTTAGCAATTTATTGTTTTAATCGATTTGAATTCATTTTTTTTTCATTCTCATTTTCGAAATCGTTTTTACAATATTATACTCCTTAATACTCAATACAGCCATATAATAAAGTTAATAATGATGATTAATGTACGACCATTATCTTAAATTAAAATTGTTTACAATTTAAGTTTGCTCATTCTTTATGAATTGACAAAAGTATAATTAATCGTTTGAGAAAGTATTTAGTTATGTTGTATTTATTTTCTTTATTCAAAACTCGTTCATTTATTTTAATTATTTATCAGGAAATCTCAAATGTTTATTGTCACACAAAAGTTTGCGAAAACGAGCCCTTATTATACTTATTTTAACGTCATTAATAATATAGTACCATAAATAATATCAATTATATATAAAGCGTATTATTTTGATTTAATTATATTTTTTACTAATGCTTATTTTTAAATAATTGTTCTAAAAACGAAAATATTATGTTGAACATTTTTAATTTAAGGGCTAATGCTAAAATGTATTGATGTACGGATTTATTCTACAACATTTAATCCAATAAGTTAAGTTAAATACACCATACAATTTAGTAAACGCTAAAAATAATGAAGTTTGTAACTTAACTTTAGTTAAATTTTTTAACTAGTTATTGTCCACTTTGATTATAATATACCAAACTATTATTATTGTAAAAAGTTTTATTAAATCATCTATAAGTGTTAAAAATAATATGAAAATTAAATTTGATTTAAAATGTCGATTAAAACGTGATAAATTTATGGTAATTTCAGTTTGCCTCCTTCATTAACTCAATTGAACGATTACAAATATAACTGGAAAAATAAAAGTTAATGATAATTATAGAAATATTAATTAGTTTAGTTTAAAAGTTAAGAAAAGTAATATTTTAATCTAGTTTTTGTACACATATTTAATATTTAGAAATTAAACTATATGCAGAACAATGCACATTCATAGTTTATTTATTTACTTATTTTTTTTTAATTTTTCGTGGGTTATCTATTATTTTCGTTGAAACAATTCAATAATGTCAAAAAAAAAAAACTACTTCAAATAATTTCGTCGAATATTACAAACACCCATCTGAATAATAATATTAAACCGTTAAATATATAATATTATATTTTTTACCAGGGTGTATTTAATTTGTATTTTCAATGATTAATGAAAAACAGAGAGAAACAATCGGAGAAATCATTATTGGCGATATGCATTAGGTATACATAATGTATTTTTTTTTTTGATTTTTTTTTTTTTTTGATTTGGTTTAACTTTACCGATTAATATACACTTTGGCACCGTTTTGTATATACATTATTGTATTTTTGTTTTACGACTCACCGTCGTCTTGCCCAAGATCCTGTCAACGGACGTCACGTCCCCGACCACCGTTAGCACAGTTACCCGGTCGGGCGTGTCAATATTGTACCAAACGCAAGCCCCTTGCCGTCCCTGCGCTACGACGACGTCGCTGCCAATCACCCACTAGAACAAGGTAAAAAAATTAAACACTTAGTACAAAGATTTAATATTACCAAATTATTACAAACGATTATTGAAAACCAAATATACACACTATTTAACACTATTATTTCGAAACCACTGTAATTTTTCGAAACCTGAAACCACACATGCTAAATAATATATTTATTGCACATCCAGTTCAAGACCGTAACAATTCAAAAAAGTGAATTATTTTTAAGGAGAACGACTACAATAAATATAAACCATAATTAAGTATAAGTTTTGCAAAAACGTGAATCTATAGTGATATCTATTATAATATATTGATTGATAACACCGAATAACAACATTTTATCTTCCTGGTTATAGTAAGTATCATTTTCCAATAGCTCATGTTTAAAGATTATGCAAAATTAAAGAATACTTCCGGGAATATTGATTTATAGATAGAGACGTTAATTTATAAAATTACAATATTTAATATTGCAGTTTTAATTTAGAAATTTTTAATTTTCAGCAAAAATAAATTAGAAGTAACTGCGTACAACGCACATACTTATTTATTAATGAAAAATGAATTTTTTTTTTCATTTTGAATGTCGGGATAGGTAGCAGAGCATGGTAGATAGATTGAAGTATAGAGTACCACGTAAATATTTATATTTTAATTAATAAACGTTGCAATATTCGGTTTTACCTTATTTAAACCCTCAAAAGTAGCGTTCAAGTCGTAGATTTAAGAATTGTATAAATAAGTAGTATAAGAGAGAAGCGCACAAATACACTCAACATTGTAAAGAAATCTAACTCTGGAAAAGAAAGCTGCAATATTACTATCGTACACCATAGTCAATTAATAAATATCTTATATTAAAAATTAAAATTTTCAAATATATTTTTATTAATATAAGTCATCAGACGAAACCAAAATATTAATATATATATATATATATATATATGTATACACAGAAATTTAGGTATTTAGAGAAAAAAAAATAAAAAAATTATAAGGTTTGGCAGTACAGATATGCTTGGGTTATCTATTAGACTGAAACTGCCTCTTAGATTAGGGAATGGTGAACGAACATTGAACTGATGAGGATAATTTTTGCGCCAACACAATTTGAATATTTATTCAACGATGTTGATAATACTCTCTTATACATATCACATAATATTATCTTTTAACAAAATAATGAAAATAAGCACAAATTGATTAAGAGAAGTTTCTTATGCCCCCACTGTACGTCGGATTGGGATTGACATTTTCATAATTTGATGTTTCATTTTTAAACAATGAGTAAGCTGCATATATGCATTTAAAAACATGTTCTCTAGACTGTTTGTAGCAATAGTTAAATCTGGTGTTTTCATCGGATCATATGTGCGTTAAAATGGTTTTTGGTTCTTTAAAATTTCCCTAATTGATCATAAACATCGAAAAAAAAGCTTGGAATAGCTATATCGTAGTGGTTTAGAATTTTTGGTTAATCATGAGAATTAAAACTCCGGGAAATTGGTTTTCAATTTGGTGAAGAATTACACCGAAATAGACTAACAAATGTCCCTTTAAGTCTTGATTCCTGAGAATTTTCATAAGGATATATGATAATGCACTCAGAGGAATAAGGTAAAAGTATTCATCTGGATAATATATTGAGATTTTAAAATCGATACCAAGAATATTAGAATGAAAATATAATGTGAACGTGATCTCGTAGAGATACATAGTCTTAAGCTACGAGTATATGTGTTCGGGCCGGCGGCGTATAATAATAATACGCGCACACCGGACACCAAAAATACTTCGTGCGCGCCACTTAAACGCTATTTAAACCGACTCGGTCGGTCACACAGTGTGATATATATGTGAATAGAACCCTAGAGTTCCTAACCGGGATTGCCGAGGTAAACTAGGGCCTATGTAGATGGAAAAGTGTGTACAGTGTGTATATGTGTTGGTGTGTAGATATACTTAAAAACTATGGGACAGGTGACTTAAAACTAGTAAAAATGGTAACTCCGGTAGGTAGGTAATTAAGATTTCATGTATTGCTGGTACAAATAAAATATATCAATAAAGTAATAAATCACAGCAACACAAAGAATAAATAAATTGACACTAAGCACAAAACGCAAATACAATAAATTAAATATATAAAAAAAATAGGTAACGATAATGGTAATTAACCCCTTTGGTTTGAAAATACAATATTATATAATAGATAGGTACTCACAATATTCCACGCGCAGTCTAGCCAGCTGCTATACCTATCCTATATTAATAAATAAATACACATAAAAATAATATGAGGCAATTTGTGCCGAAGTAATAAATAAATAATTTAAAAATACAATGAGTAGCTATTAGAGTTTATAAGTTAAACATAACAATAAATTTGTCTCATCAATAACAGTGGCAATTATCACACGTAAAATAATTCCTACTATATTATTATTCTTGCGTTCCGCATTGATACTGTCAAACGGATCGACTAAAAACTCGAGAGTAACAAAACGATAAAAACATTTTCAATACAATAATAACAAAAACAGATAAACATTTATCTATATCTAATGTGTATGTGTGTGCATGTGTGTGTGTGTGTGTGTGTGTGTGGCCAGCCGGTCGGGCTATTTTAGTATGGAGACTTATTATTACCGAAGCTATATAACACCCGCGATATGGAAATTTAGGCCGTAACAATATGGTTATCGGTTAATTTTAGATTTGTTTACAATAAAATGTATTTGAAATATACCGTATAATGTATATTTAAAATGTAGACTGTAGAGATAATATTATAATATTATAATACATACTGTAATATATATACAATCAAAAATAATTTATAATTATTACATCTTAAATGAAAAATGTGCATTTGTCCAATTTCTAATTAAAAATATAGTTACATTTTTTTTTTAAATACCACTATCGTATGCCAAAAAAAACTAAGGGCCTTGTGTGGAACATGTGTTTCCCACATGTTGTAAAATAACAATTAATTATTAATACCATAACCCAAAATGAAACAATAATTTATATCGTTAACACGGTATAATTAATTTAATTTTTATCTTGTTTTAGAATCAGTTTAATAAAAGAAACTTATTAGTAGAGTTGACACATTTTTCAAAAGTATTAAATTATTTTGTTCTTAGATGGTTGATTGGTTATCATTGGTCATACCATTCGTACTGCTTCGTGGCACACGATGCGATAAAAGGCACATATTTGTACGATTTATATAATATGTTTTCCATGGAGTACATACAATCATAATAATAACAATTATATTTTATCATTAAAATAATAGACTTAAATCGGAGTAGTGCGGTTTGAGACAATAATAAAATATTTTAGGATTGTCGTTATACGTATTATAATCTCAAAAAACACATTTTCTATTAATGTAAAGCCCGTTTTTTATGCGGATAAGTAACAAATTTGATCGTAGAAATATTCTATTTCAATTCTTAAAATAAATTACGTTTAATATAGTTTATTCTATCTTTCGATTTCACAGTCACCGTAAAAAAGATGGTCAAGTCAACACACACAATTAACTCAAAAAACTCAAGCGAGTTTGAGCTTAGTTTAAAAACCTTAAGTTAAATGTAAGTTATCTCTTTTAAAGTTAATATTCTTACATTGTGAATGGGGCGAAGAAAGATAATTTTTCGGGATGGAATTTTTCGAACGAACAAAAATACAAAATAAAAATAAAAATAGGAGTGAAATTACGTGTTCTATTCAATGAGTCAGTTTATTTTATATAAGTTCACAAATATATTATGATAATAATATTTACAATGATTTTTAAATATTTTTACAAGTGTTTACAAGTTATCGTGTGCTATGGCTAGGGGGAGGTCGATGACCTACCAGATCCCTCGTCCGGCAGGGACGTCCCCCTATAACCTGGCCAGAAACGTAGGTTTAACCAGCCCAAACCCCTGGAGCCCTGGGCATTTCGGGGGTTACAAGGAGGTCAGATAGGGTGCGGAGCCTGGCACAACCATACAAGCAGCCGGAGGGCGGGGATCGTGTAGTCGTTGGAGGCGAATGGGCCTCCGCTATAGGTGAGTTTTCGCCGCTGGTGGTTGAAGTTGTAATGGGGCAATCCGTCTACGGACGGATAGTCCCGTACTAAAGACAACCCGACACTAGTTGGTGTCGGGGTTAATAATGACAACGGCCGCAAACCAACAACAATTGGGGAGAAGAGGTCAGTATGACATGCAAGAACGGCATATTACAGTACCTTGATGTGGTAGGAATATGTTGTTCTTGTGTGTACTAATGACATAGTTACAACCAACCAGAGAGCCGATATGCGACACCGGAATCGCATATAAACCAACGGTGACACCGGAAAATTAAATTACGATTCCGTCTTCAGCTGCCGTTCAGATCACACGTGCGTTACTTCAGCGATTATCATTGTAAAGTCACGCACGCCGTCATCACTGAGCCCAGCTGCCACATCCACGTATCGTGCGTAGTCGCAGAGTTAGCTCGCGATTACCAACACGACTGCGTTTGAGCAGGACTTCGTAACTGCCCATCACCGTCAACCACGTTTCGTGCGTAGCCGTAGAGTTTAGCTCACGGCTACCTACACGACTGCGTTCATCACAAGTACTTCGTCGCCGCCCAGCATCGTCCAGACGTCGTCAGACCATCGTTTATACAGCCGGCCCTGGCCGTTTGTGAGTATACCGCGCCCGTCGTTGCGAGTGCCACTCGGTCGGACTCGCTCGACGTTCCCACCAACGCTAACAACCAAACCGTCCATCGCGCGTAACGCGTAGGCATTCCACCCCGTACGCAGCCGCAGAGAATCCTCGCGGCTGCCAACGCGCAACACACCCTAGCGCAGGCGCAGCCTATAGCCCACCTCCTCCAAGAACAACCATCTTAACGTGCCTCACAGCAGCCGAGGCTTCTTGCATTCCTCGTAGGAAAACCACCTGCACATCATCGGTGTTACCTCCAAAACCCACCTACAAGAACCCCATAAACATTCCTGCAGCCACACCTCGCCAACCGTGTCACAGAACAGCAACTTATCAACGTTCCACGTCGTTACGCCCAATAGCGTTCGTAGTAATTCCGTCATGGGGAAAAACTCTAAGCGGCCTCTCGACCGCGAACGGTCCCCGTTAACTAAATCCGGCAAAAAGAAACTGGCTCCCATGCCAGACCTCCCACCTAGTAGACTAGGTCCCCAACGCCCAGAACCCAAATCTCCTTCCCCACAAATGGAATCAGACTCCGACGACAGCATGTCAATCAGCCTTTCCAGCTCATCGTCAAGCATAAATGAAACTCGGCCCTCCCCACAACCACGAAACATTAAACCAAAGAAATCCAACATAACCATAACCACTCCAAATACTCAAAACACCAATAAATCCGAATCAACCAAAACCACTCCGACTACACTAAACACAAACAAATCCGAACCCACAAAACCTACTACGACCGCACAAAACTCCAACAACAAATCCGACTCCAAGAACAATACCATCCCAACACTAAAAACTCCGCCAATCTTCCTAAAATCCGCCGATTGGCGCCTTGCTGCTCCAATTCTATTCCAGTCAGCAACTATATCCCGAGACGAACTCTCTGCCCAAGCTACTTCCGACGGTCTAATAATGTTAAAACCTCGTGACCCCACCGCCTTCCGCAAAATCCAATCAACCCTAATCACTAACAAAATCGACTTCACCGCTTCAAAACTTCCCGAGGATCGCACCCTTAAGGTAGTCATAAGAGGCGTCCCAACCTTCATCAGTACTGATGAACTAACTTCCGAACTCCAACTTCTTAATTTCAATGTCAAATTAGTTAAACGCTTCGGTTCCCAGGAAAAACCTATGCCCATGTGCCTAGTCATCCTCAACAACGACCCCTACTCCAAAGAGATATACGAACTAGCCGAACTCTTCTTCTTAAAAATCAAAGTAGAAGCATTCAAAACATCCGGCGTCCCCCAATGCTTCTCGTGCCAGCGTTTCGGACACAGCTCCTTCAACTGCAGCCACCCCCCACGCTGCGTCAAATGCGCAGGTGAACATAAAGCTAGTG
>JAIPRL010003689.1:0-44602 GCA_025469235.1 Pemphigus obesinymphae | reverse complement strand
TGATTTATCATTGCTTTCAAATTCAATACATCCACCAAAAGTACCCTGCCCAGTAGCGAAGTGCATCCACCAATACTGACACCCGACGAGCAAAGTGCTTCCACAACCTACTGACCGGCTTTTTTTAAAATTCAAAATAAAATTGTAAATAAATTTAAAATGTTTTGTTTCATTTCTAATTAGTTTTAGATTTTTAAATATAAATGTATACATCTTATATACCTGTTGTGTCTATCTGTCCGTCCTTAGTTCAGTTTCTCCATTCTATTCATAATCTAAAACACTTATTCCTGACCTATATTTTTAAAGAAGATGTACGATAATTCAAATACAGTTTAATAAAAAAAAAAAAAAATATCATATTAGATGTATTTTGAATCTTATCACCTGATAATGTTGTTATATAAATTCTATTTTTAGATACACTGTAATAACAATTAGTTTATATAACCTTCTTAATTAGCCGTTTCTGACCTTTTTTTTCACTGTTATTATTTTATTTTTATTTTAAAGTCTTTCAATCAAAAGTTATCCATTTTTTTTTTTTTTTATGTATACATAATATCATATATAATATAATATACATAATATACATTTTCAAATTGTGTATAAATTGCATTACGTAACTTATGAACAATGTACCTATATTTCAATAATTTTAACTTATATAATATAATTTAATTCCATGGCTTTATCTTCACTATTCGAATTATAATATCTGTGCCTTTTTCTCATCGAATATTATTTTATGTATACTGTATAAAAACTCTCTGCCCAGGCGTTAATTACTTAAATAAATAAATATCAAATATTTAACGTTTCATTAAAAATTATTCCAGCACAAGTTTTGGGAATTTGGACCCTCTTTCTCCATATTATAAAATTCCAGTCAACCAGAACCGTTGAACGTTTTGGGAACCGGAACCGAACTGCAAACTATGAATAATAAAGGTTCTTCCATATCGGTTCCAAAATATAATTTTCATATAGAAAATAATTTAAATACCTAATCGCGATTTTGTTTACTTACTTTACTTACTTTTTTTTATTTACTTCCGATTTTATCGTTATTTGTTATTCGATCTATAATTATTATAATAATTCTAAAATTCTAATGTGTTTTTAATTTTTAATTAAATTTCTAATTTCTACCATTGGTATTTTCGGCGTATGCGTATTTATGTTTTTGTACAGCTCACGATTGTCATTATAATATAATATATTTTAGATTTTCTTTCTTCACTTAAGGATAATGCAAATATTGGGCCTGATGGTATTCCTCCAATTTTTCTAAGAATGTGCCGTCAAACTCTTGCTAAGCCATTACAATATTTATTTAATTTGTCTTTATCCAACGGAATTTTTCCTCTTTGCTGGAAAAAATCTTTTATTTCTCCCGTACATAAATCAGGTGATAAACAAAATGTGAACAACTATAGGCCAATCTCTAAATTGTCAATTTTTCCAAAAATGTTTGAAGCTTTTATCTCAAAAAAATTATCTAATTTGTTCTGTATTAATATATATATATTATCTGTAATAATATAAGCCTCTCTCAACATGGATTTGTACCAAAACATTCGATTCAAACAAATTTATTATTATATCATAATTATCTTGTTAGGGCTCTTGATCATGGTTCTCAAGTAGATACTATTTAGTATTTACATAGATTTTCAAAAGGCATTTGATAAGGTAAATCATAAATTATTATTTTATAAATTAAAAAATCATGGTATTGGTGGGAACTTTTTAAAATGGTTAGTTTCTTATCTTTCTTTTCGTACTCAAGTAGTTAAAATTATGTTTCATGTTTCTGATGAATACCCCGTCTTATCTCAGGAGTTCTTCAGGGTAGCCATTTAGGTCCATTACTATTTTTAATATTTATTAATGATCTTCCACTAGTCCTTGAGAGTTGTATAAAAATTCTATTATTTGCTGATAATACCAAGATTTTCTGTACAGTTAATTTTTTAAATGATTCTAAATCTCTTCAGTTCAATTTTAATAAATATGTTTTATGGAGTAAAATATATTTATTATTGTTAAATATAGATAAATGTCGTATTATATCGTTTACACGACATAAAAATCCAATTATCTTTAATTATCAGATTGATTTTATTTCTCTTATCAGAGTAAATTTAATCAAAGATCTGGGGATATATTTTGAAAGTGATCTTTCTTTTAAATATAATTATAAGGTGATTATTAATATATCGCTTAAGATGTTAGGCTTCATAAATAGAAATACTAAATATTTCAGAAATCCATTGTGTTTAAAAACCTTATATACCTCTTTAGTTCGATCTAATCTTGATTTTGGCTCCGTAATTTGGTCTTGCAAATATTTGACATACATAAATGATATAGAAAATGTTGAATACAAATTTTTAAAAAGGATTTCGCTCATGTCAAATATTTCTTTATCAAGGGACTCTTTCCATCTAACTCTAGATTATATTAGCCTTGTTCCCCTTTCTCTTAGACGCAAAGTAACTGATTTATTGTTTGTTTTTGATATTATTAATTATAATATTATGTTTTGAGCTATTATCTGAAATTGGTATTCGAATTCCATATCAAAATACACGTAATTCAGATTTATTTTTAGTTCCTCATTACAAAACTAATAGTGGTATAAATTCTTTTCTCTCTCGTGCGTTAATTTTAGCCATTAAAATATGTATTAATTTGGATATTTTTGTTCTTTCTCGTAATTGTTTTAAAACAAAATCAATGTTATTACTAAAAGATATTCATTAATTAAGAACAAGAAAAAGATAAATAGTTTAGGAATATTATTAATAATAGAAAAACATTAAAATATAATATAAATAACTTTGTTTTTGTTTAAATTTCTATTATTATTATTATTTTATTATTTTTCCATCATTTGTATTTTATTCATCTGAAATGTTTATACTGCTTTGTTTATTTTTATCTTAATTCTTTACCTATTTAATACAACTATTTTTATTGTATTGTTTTTTTGTTATGTTATATAGTTATTATTTGTTTTAATTATGTTCTTTGTAAAAGGGCAGATGCCCGTTAATTCATAATATAAATAAATAAATAAATATTGCACTTTGAGACAAACGCGTACCTGCCGCATTTGGCAGTGGTCAATGTTTTCACTAACGTTTTTATTTTTTAAATACAAAAGCTTTTAAGACGATCCTATACCTGCGTTTATTGGCTCTCTGAAATATACGAAATGTAACAAATGTAAGTACCTATTTAAAATATTGTGGGTTATTGGTGGAATTTTGGATATACCTAAGGAGCTAATATAAAAAATATTGAAAAATATAATGTTTTTTCTTGGAATACATTTTTGAAGAATTTATTTTTAAACAAAATATTTAAAATTCGATTGTCACATTTGTATACGCCTATAATACATTTTAAATTTGATTTATTGAAAAAATAATTCCAACAAAACACAGATCATACTATTTTCATTATCTTTTAAAATATTTCATCTAGTCATCATCAAAACTCAATTAATAACCATTATAGTATATATAATATTTAAAATACGAAACCCAATTTTTGCTATACTCTGTGTGTGTTAGATGGAGACAACAAATGAGGATATAGCGCAGTTTTAAGGATATTTTTGTCTTGTCGGTACTTTAAATTTTTTGTTTATATTGTAAGTATGTCTATTTTCTATAAAAGTTTACCACAATAATAATAATAATAATAATAATAATAATAATACCTACTACCAATGCTTGCGGTGTAGGTACACTATTCTGTACTTTTTGTATTATGGTCAAAATGTTGATGAATATTACTGCTAATGAAAAATTTTAATGTAATTTAATATTATATTTGAAACTAATGAGAACTTGGAACCGAAACCGTAATCTTTGGGTAACCGGAACCACATATTGTTTTTAAAAATAATCGGTACTCAATCATTACCGTTAATTTTTTTACTAAAAACCGGAACCGGAACCTAGCTGTACCGATAAAATCCAAAGATTCTATAGTTTCTGATTCTATGAAAGAAATTTACTGCAGGTATTGATAGTCGATTATTCATAAAATTAAAGTTTTTAGGTAAAATATCTAAATAAGAGAATTTAAATTTACAGAAAATTTAAAGTTAAAATAATCTAATATTACATGTATTTTAGTAAATAAAATATGTTCTTTAAAACACGAATTCTTTAAATTATATATAAATATATATATATATAATTGTATATAGACAGATGTACATTATTGTTCTTTTACCTTTGTAAATGTTGAGCAAAGCTAGCTAACAGACTGAATTTGTTTTGCTATTTGAATTAGCTAGAAAAATTCTTGGCTTTACAATAATGTGATTTATTTTATGTATATAAATTCTATATACTTTTTAAGTAGAAACAAGAAAGAATTTTTGGGTGAAGAGCTTCCTAATGTAAAATTTTATTTAAATAGTATACTAGCTATTACTACTAATTAATATTAAATTACCTTTGTCAGATAATGTCAGCATATTACATGCTCCCTTTTCCTGGTGCATATATAACTATTAAATGGTTCCCAAAATTAAATTTTTACCAACTATTATCACCGTTGAGCATAGAAAACTCAAAATGTATCTAAATAAAGATAATTTATAATTTATAAAAATATATAAAGGTAATAGATAGTTAATATTTTTATTATCTATAAAAAAAAAGAAAAATACTTTTTATCCAGATAAAAATAAGCTAATACATTTTTTATCATTTTTTAAATATTATTTCTTTGTAGACTAATATTTTAGTATTCACATTAATTTTATGACAAGTTTATTTAGAATTAATTTATAAGATAATGGTTATGTAAATTATTCCATACATTCTATACTTATTATGAATTATGATATTACTTTGTTAAACGATTATGTATAATCTACGTAGGTATATACTCAACGTATCTAAACTTTTTATACTACCTTATGTCAAAGCTTAAAGATGATATTTCATGCTCTCCGTATATCTGTCGTTCATACGAAATAGCACTTTGATTGGTTGAATTACCCGATAACTTGTGGTATACCAATACCATCATGGTTAATCGTGTCTATTGATACATACATTTGGAATTAATATAAAACTTTGATAAAGCTGAACAATTCTCAACTTTGTCCAGTGTAGTTATCGTGTTATGTTATAATTTCTTCAAAGTCCAATTATGATAAGAATTGCACAAGGTACACGGTACACGGTGAATGTAAAATACCGCCATAAAACTATGTACACAAGGTCACTACTTAACTGTGTATCTCCACCAAAATTGTGTTTACTTTAGTTAAAGTTTCATTTACTCGAATTAATAATGGATATCAATTTTATACTTTAAATTAAAACATAAATTACTTGTATACATTTTTTAAATTATTATTAGTAGTAAACAAAATTGTATATATCCTGATGGTGGTGAAACAATAAACTTTTAATAAATAATCGTAATAATTATAACCTAAAACATATTAATTTATTGTTAATACAAATATAATTAATAGTAGTATTTATTATAAAGAATTTCATTGAAAATTGGCACTGGGAATAATAAATTCGTTAAGTTGTGGAATATTCAAATCTTTTTATGTTGAAGGAAATTGAGTTTGAGGCTGTTTAGTTTCTGATATAATAAATGAATTTGGTTGCCAAGTTATCTTGCCTGAGTTCGTTTAGTTTACAAATGAGACTGTATTGGTGTTGACTGCTATTCATGTTTTGTATATGAAATTAATATATTGGCTGAATTTGTATTGATGACGGCGTTAGGTAGAGTGATGAGATAGTTGTAGAAGCCAAAGACGGTGTAGGTGACGCTTGAGAATAATAATATATTTCTGAGTGGTATCTCCTGAGATAATTTGGAAATTGATACAGGGATCAAATCTTGGATCAGTTATTACCTCTTTAGATACTGAAAATGCACCGATTTCAAGCTGAAGAGTACGTTATCTATGCGATTTTTTTCCAATTATTTTTTGTTCGAACATTTTAATTTGCGCCGTGAATTCTGATGGCTACGTTTTCACCATAAATAGCAAAGTCATCTTTGGAAATCAAATTTTCTTGGATTGGATGAATTTGTAGGCTCCATCCATCCATCATTATTTGTTTTTCTTTTTAGCTTATTTTAGGATTTATTGACTATAAATGGATAATTTTCATGCTGAATTTCAACTTATTTGCAGTGTTTGGTGGATAAATGACTGAAGTCATCATCATTGTGGATTGCCTCTTTTGATTTGTCTTCCTATTAAAAATTTTAATGCACTAGTATTAAATTTTGAATGTAGAGATGGATTTATTGGTTTTACAACTATATGTTTTTTATTTATCAAATTTTTGGTGGACCCCCTCCATAATACGAAGTATATCAGGTTTTTTATTTTACCTTAAATTAAAATGTTAAAAATTAAAATTAAAATTTAGTTTTGTTAGTAGGATATATATTCAGAAGAAGATTGGCGTTAAATAGGAAATAGATTTCACTTAAAATGGAATTTCTCTCACTTTATTGGCGCTATTTATCTTAGATTTTAGAGACTTAATTTTTCTAGATATTTCTTTCAAATTTGTTTTGAAATGTGATGCTATCTTTGATGTTTCATTAAACTTCAGATTCTAATCCCGATATTGTTTGTTCTGTATATCCCATAATGCGGGAATAGTATTCAGAATTTCGATAAGCTCAATTATGAGCACTTTTGCCAACAAAATGATGCAAAAATGTATACAAATATGTACGTGTGGTTATATAGAATATATATATTATATTTAATAATAATAAAATTATTTTTTATTTACCAATTTAAATTAACTCTGAACATTTAATTACATATTAAAAAAAAAAGTTTTAAATTTAAAGATATCCGTATTTGCTTTATTTATTCTAAAATATACAAGCTAAGCCGTTTGATACAACTATTGAGTAGATCCATATGTACATAGTACAGTTTACCAGTTTACAAAATCGAAATATTAACGAGTATGGTTAACTAAAATTAAAAATACAGAACATTTAGAAATTGATGGAGGAAACAAATGGGTTCGTCATTCTTATATAATTGGGGTTGTTCAGTGAGATATATGTAACATTGTAGTAGAAAGAAATAAAAGTTAAACATTACATTTTAAGAAAGAATGTAAAGTTGAGAAAGATGGTTTAGCAAAATGTAGTTATAGCTTAAGGTGTAAGCTTGGGCTCGGAGTGATATTGATGAAAGAAGATCAGTAGCATCAATTTACCCGTTGAGAAGGGAGAAAATAAATTAAATAAAATAATAATAAACAACTAGAGGCCAATAGTAGGAATGGTAAGGAAAGAGCGAATATAGGAGTAGTTATTAGGAGGATGAAATATTTTAAGAATAAAGGAAGCGTAAGATAGGAATCGATTTTGTACATGTTCTATATGGAGTTAGTCCCGAGCCGAGTATAGGTGCCAAACAACTACACAGCATTCCAATATAGAGCGGAAAAGGGATAAGTAAAGGGTACGCATACATGAATACATGCGCTATATCTAAAAATACATGTGTTACGCTAAATAAAGCCCAAGACTTATCAGACCTACCTATAGTAATATAAATAGAACGAAAGGGTTGGAGTAAGGTGAAATCCAAGATCTTTGACGTTGAATACACAATCAAGTCAAGAGCCATTAAGGAGATAGAAGTAAGAAATAGGAGAAGGACTTCTGCAAAATGCCATAACGTGACATTTTTCATGATCGAGTGTAAGTCCAGCACGAATAATCCATTTACAAAAAGATTGAATATCAGACTGCAAAAGAAAACAGTCAGATGAGGATTCTTATAAAGATTTTAATATCGTCAGCAAATAAAAGAACTTTGGAATTGGGGAGATATTTATTAAGATAATTTTTAAAAAGGATAATAAAGAACACTAAGACAGCTGCCTTGAGGAACGCCAGATGGAATTATGGGAAGATTGGAAGCGGCGTCACGACCTGTAACGTATTAAAATCTAGAGGTGAGGTAAGATCGAAGTTAGGAGAGTAAAGAATTACCAATGCGAATTCATTCCATACTCGGACAAATGGCAGATGTGATCAACAGAGTTAAAAGTTTTTTATAAGTTAGCTAATGACATAATCATTACTTTTGAAACTTTCTAAAATGTAAGATAAAAAAACAAGGCTACTAGTAACAGTGTATATAGGCGTGAACCATGCTGTTAATTTGATATTATGCGATTAAGGCTCTAAAAAAAAAAGTAATACATTTTACGCTATATATATATATATATAAATATATACTATGTAACGCAATTTTTATATTTGTAGAGCTCCCTCTTTTATTTATTGCACGATGTCAAAAAAGTCCCTCCTCCAAATAGTATGTCTTTGAAAATGTTATGAAAACTTTAATGGTGAGCGGGGTAGTTCCGTACGGAGGGCAATACCGCTCTGTGAAATTTCAAGGATAACAAATTCTTTTTTTGAAAATTAATGATTAATGATTATTTAGATTTTCTTCCATGGACATTCTTCCATTGATACTTATCAGTAGAAACTGATTTGTTTTTCCAGCTCAAATACACATTATTTCGTATTTGGTATGATCGCCAAAGTATTTTTCGTTTTTGAAGTTCAAATTTTTTTTGGTTATTCTTGTCAAATGTTATGGTGAATGACATCGAACAACAAAAAAATAAGACTTTATTATTTATGCATTTAATTTATAAAGACTACCATAATTAATTTCTTTTTAAAAACTGGTAATTTAAAGTAATATACCTTGGGCAAAATCGTATACCTTCCACAGAAAATTTATCGTAGGATACCTCTACGGTATTACCTACCGATATACCTCTACCTGTTAAATTATTTATTTCATATTAATTTTTTTTTTTTTTATTAAAGGATAACCTAACATCTTAGGGCGAAAAAAATATGTTATGTTTATTAAAGCTGTACACTATGGAAAATGTCGTAATTGTAAAAGTATTCTTAGAATAATTGGAGATAATCAGAGAAATATCATTCGGTCATGTTATATATTTTGATATAATTTATTTTATAAACATATGATGATATTGTTAAATTAGGATTTATATTTTATTTTTTCAAGTATAAAATGAACATACGGTTTTGGCTCATGACACATATGGTATTGTTCCATGCCCCCACCCACGGGGCAAAATCGTTTTTCAAAGTTAGAAATTAGAATTAGAAAACGGAAATTTCACTTAGATTAAGTTAGAATTTTTAAAACTTTTTTAAAAAAACCATAAAAAAATTAACTATACTTTTGTGGTTGAAACGTTCAGTCTGATTAAAACTTTAAATTATATTTAATTATTTATGTTTTATAACCAATCGCTCTTGGTCGGTACGGACCCACCTTTTCCTATATATTTTATACGTTTGATGTTACGAAACGTACTTCAGAACATCTCCCTCACTCCTGTAAAACTCTGTAACAGGAGTTGCTATAACGTTTCTTAGCATGGGCGCTTACCTATTTTTCGTTTTCAAATAATAATTACAAATTATGACATAGTTATCGCACGTACTTCCTGTAAATTTCATCAACTTTTTTTTGTAGGTCGTAGTCCTGGAATAAACAATAATGCATAATTGCATAAATACAATCTGTCTTTTGTGTAATTATATATATTGAATTGATTTGAATAAATTAAAATTTAATCATGTCGTCCAAACTCATATACTCCAAATATTATTTGCATGCGTCGAGTCTCGAAGAATACGTAATATGTATTAAATATTATTATAATTGATAAATATTATTTATGATAGTCACCATATAATTTTAATCGAATGGGTACTAAATAATATCGAGTCCTAAAATTATCATATATTATTAATTCGAATACTTACTTTTAATTCGGTTTTATATATAAAAAATAAAATAAAATAAAATAATATTAATAATAATAATTTAAACAGACGTTAGATCTTAACATTTTCATTTCCATCATTAAACTGACTACTTATATATTATAGGTGGAAAAAAGTTTGTGGCAATGGTTAAAAAAAATTATATACATTTTCATTTTTACTGCTATAGAAGAGTAAAATGTTATCTTTGGTGTTTTTGTTTTTTGGTATATTGAGTTTTCATATATAATTTTGAGAAATCCAAATCTCGTTTTATCATTTTTTTCTATTTTACACATAGGATAATGTTATTATTTATTATGTATAATATAGTCCTTGAATATTTACTACAGCTATGTTGATCCGAACCCCATTTTAATATATAAATACCTCTGGGATATTCAGTTATTACAACAAAAATTGTCAGTAAAGAGAATCAAAAATGATTTCGTAAATGCGAGACTATATTATATAATTATTCTTACGGCCGTTGGCAATATCAACAGAATATAGAGTATCTGTTCATAATGAACATCCAATCTATAGAATAGAATAAGGTGGTGACTGCGACGGATAAAAAATTTCAATCAGAACAAAGAGCTCAGGGCATCCTGCAATTTAGATTATTACAGAATATGTTAAGTGTAGGACAAAGATTTTCATGCACTAAATAATCATCATATATGCATTTAAAAATATGCAAAAATTAAAAAAATTTATAATATGCTTAAAAAAATTTTTATAACACTAAAAACTTTTTTTACTATTTTGATTAATATTTATCAAGGATGCCGGTGGTGGCTTTTGAAAAGCTCTTAGGGGTAGGGGTCAAAAATTATTTTCATTCATATTCCATATATACCCTTTAAATTTAGGTCACCAAACATACGTTTTGATACTTTATATCCCCGTTGTATTATTGGCCATTCTTTCTTACAAAATAATATTATACACGAATCATCCTTTGTTAGGATAAAAGCATATTATATTATTCAATATAAATTAGTACATCGTATCCATGTGTACTGGCCGTACTAGGTGAATTTAATATTATATAACTATAACTAATTACTTTATAGTTTAATCATAAATAAGTATAATAATAATATATAAAAAGTTGGCTTATAATTTGATTAATAAGTATAATATTTTATAGTGGATAGTCAAAAGAGAAGTAAAGAGAAAAACATAGTGTATGGTATTTATAGAAGGCATATGACTGGATTCCTAAAGATATTTTGAAATAGACATTAATGGCAGAAAGGGGTACAAAAGGTGTACGTGAATGAAATTGAAGACATGGATGAAGGGGCAAGTGCAAGAGTAAGAAATTTGTGCGGGGAAACTATAAATATTATGGTTAGAGTAGGACTGTACCTGCAAGATTCGGTTTTGAGTCATTATTTATTTTCCCTAGTAATGGATAAAATAAAACAGGACATAAAGGGTGAAGTAAGTTGGTGATAGTCTTGAGGAAGTAAACGGTAGACTGAAAAAGTGGAGAGAAACTTTAGAGAGGAAAGGATTAAAGATTATTAGGGGTAAAGACAAGTAATTAAGTTGAGTGAAGATGTAGTGGGTGAGTTTGAGAGGTTCAAGTATTTAGGATCTGTTCCAAAGAAAAATTGTTATTTTGAGAAAGATATGAAACATAGGATTAAATGTGAATGGATAAAGTGGAGAAAAATGTCAGGTATTTCGGATGACAGGAGAATTCCAATTGGATTAAAAGTTAAATTTTATAAGACAGTTGTGAGTGTGACAGAAATAAGAATGTTAAGATGGATAACAAAACGAGGCAAAACCCATTAAGATGAATGGTACGCTATAATAATATAATATCTATTCTATGACATATACTACCTACCTAAATATCTATATATTATGTAGGTACTATGTACATTAATTACCTAAACAAAATTGAAAATCAAAATGCATACAGGTATATTATAATGTATAAAGGATTGTCTTATTATAAAATATTAACTAGATAATAAGTTATTCATTAACATCTTAGCTACATAATCTGATAAATTTACAGTTTAAAAAATTAACTAGGTAAGTTAAAAAGTTAATATTCGCCTAATTTTTTAATAAATTTAAAATTGATTTGTTCTAATTCCAAAATTGACCAAGTAACCACCACGCCCCGTTTTAAATTTTTAATATACAGATTTTTTTAAAAAATGTAAATTTTAATTTGTAATTATTGTATAATTAAATTTTTGTTTTATTTTTGTTTTACTACACTTGTACCGTATCGTAAAAAGTGCCAAATTAAAAAAAAAACAAAATATGTATTTTCGATTCTGATCGGAAAGAGGAATTTCTAGTATTTCATAATGATGTTTATGAATGATTTTTCTGAAAACAAATTTCTCAACCACAAAACAATCGTTATATAAGTAACCTTTTTTATTATCAAATATTATCTGGATGATTTTAAGATGTAATTTTTGAATTTTTTTATAAACGCATGCGAAGAAAGACTCGCGTAAATAATGTAAAAAAATTTCTTTTTCGTAATTAAAAAAAAAAAAAAAAAAAAAAAAATTAGTAGAAATTTGAAATATCTACGGATTAAGTATTTTTTACTATAATATTATCTTGTCATAGAACTTTCAAAATGGATTTAGTTTTAATTTCAAAAATGTTTATACATGATATAGGTATATTAATACGCCGATCCGAATCGATGTATCGAAAGAAATGATTTATCTTTGCTTTCTAATTTAATGTATTCACCGATTGCAGTATTCTATATAACTATCCAAGTGCTTCCATCATTTATTGACCAGATTTATATACCCTTTATTATACGTATTAAACTCGTATATAAAAATATCATATTTAAAATATTAGTGAAAAACTAAAGATGAATGTGAAATATAGAATGTTTCTAGTTTGTCAAACATAATGTGTGAGTATGTAATTGTAATACATATTATACAAATATATAAAAAAAAGAAACAAGATATTCTTGAACTATAAATCATATATACCTAAGTATATATTATTTATATATATGTAAATACATAGGAATAGTAAAATACCAGATTATATTGTATATTATAGTTACATTAACTATATACATACCTATACATGTTAATAATTGTTCTTGACCACTTTAATAAAACACATTTTACAAAAAAAAAAAAAAACACCCTTGGTCAGCTTCGAATCTATAATATACCAGGATGTCGACACTAAATATGTTTTAAACATGTAATAACATAATCATATAAATCAAATGTTAACACAATAATTAATGTTTATATCATTACAGTAATTATAGTATAATATGTAGGTGTATGGTAACAACCGTAACTGGTATACGTGAACGATTTAAATATAATGAAATGTATATAATATACATACAACATTGTATTTTGCATAATTTTGTTGGCAGTTGTAGGAAAAAAAACATTATTGATTCGATTAAAACTGTTAAAATAACAAAATACATTAAAAATAAATGGGTAAATAGGTACGTGTAAAATCTGCAAAAAAATATTTTTAACTAAGATACCACTAATTTAAACGGGTTCATATTTTATTTTTATTTAAATAATACTTGATTTTTCTGAATTTCAAATCTAAATTTATATAACACTTAATTAATTGTCAAAACAACATTTTTTTATTAATTAAGAAAAATTTTTTTTTTTTTTAAAGCCGGGAAGAAGTGTGTGGAAGCACGTTGTTCGTTGAGTAGGATACTGGTGGTGAATATATTTATGATTATATACGGACAAACCTAGTTGTTACTCATAATCTTTTTTCAAGTACTCTGTGCATATTTAATATTTTTTTTTAAACATATTGTATTATATAGACTATAAGTTTAATTATGTAGGTAAATTGTTATTTTTATAATATATTGAGTTTTAAAGCCCTTGCAGCTTCGGTGTATATAATTTGAGTATTATTGTCAGTGATAACTAAATATAACTCTTTTATGACGAAAATCTCTAAAACGTAATATTGCTATAAATAGCCTATAAAATTGGGGGGAATATTTTTTGAAATTTGTTTACATTGATTTAATACTTATAATATTTCAAGTCATTAGACCCATTTTCTTCTTATAGTGAAATTATACATGTCGAAAATTAAAATAAATACCCATTATACAAAATTTAAATAGTTATCAAAAAAATGTGTGTGCACCGATTTTTGAGATATAGCCAGAATGACGTATTTTATACATTGTACACATTTCTCAAGTCTTTAAACCTAAAATTTAATGACGAAAATAATTCAAAATTATAAATTGTTCTAAGTAGTTCAAATTTTTAGGGGAAATATCGAATATTTTGTACGTTAAAATTGTGTTTAAATACATATTACCTGATAATTTCAAGATTTTATGACCATTAATACAAAATTACCAAGTAAACACTATTTGATATTAACAAAATCGTGCTTTTACCGTTTTTCCTTAAATTTTTAGTTATTTTTCTTACGTGTTTATTGAAAAAGACTTTTTTAAAGTACCTACCAACTATAGATGCAATTGTTTACCTTAAAATAGTGCTGTATGTAATGTTTTTATTACTCCTTATAGAATTTTTGGGCACAAACATAAAATAAAGACATCATTGAAAAACCAATACGTTCACGCATCACTCACAATCCAAAATAAATAAATCCGGCCAGTGGTGGGTAGAAGTACTTCGTTCGTCAGATAGGATAATTGTGTTGGATAATGTACATTTCAAAGCAATTATAAATTATTTCTTTGTGTAAAACGATTTTGAGCGGAGATCCGGTGTCATAATTTTTAAAATAATAGGAATTGAATTGTTATTTGGTTATTTAATATTTAAATATTTCAGTTAAAATAGGAAGTTCTTCTTTATGCTTCAAGAAACTAGTCGAAAAATTTAAAAATCTTCAAAGTACGAACTAGAACTAGTTTTCTATAATATCAATATATAAAATAAATTAATATTATAGTCAAAACTATAAACAATTATAATATTGAATAAACACAAGACTCAGAATATTTTAAAACTGTTTAATTAACTTTAGATTAGAGTGAAATTAGTAATTTCAAAAAGTGTACTATTTTCGTACTTACCCAAGCTTTTAGTAATTGAAATAGTTGTAGGTACTTATCAAGATTCACGTTCATCTTTTTGAGTGTGTTATTGCATTATTATAGTGTTATTATTGAGAATATTGTACAGGTATAATAAATTACAAAAAAAACTAGATTTTTAATAGGTACATTCAAGGCTCGGAACTTTTATAAAAGTTCCATATATAGTCTCGATTTTCAAAAGTTAAATTATTGACTTCTGGTAATTTAAAATTATAGTAAAAATGTTTGGGTTTCGGATTTAGCAAATATCTGTAATTTTACTTAGGCACCTGTAAAATATAATTTCAAAGTGTAAAGTATAAAAAAGAATAATGATACAAAATAATAAGATACCATAGATACTTCGTTATCTAAATTGTTATAAATATCATTTAAGATACTACGTACTGCAATAGTTTCGTAAAAATGTATAAATGTCAATCGTTATGGGATTAATCATACACAAATATTAAATACGCAAAATATCAAAGTTAAAAATCGAAAGAATAATAATAATCTAATTTTTGTTTTAACTATTTTAAAAGTATTTTCACCAATTTAATGTGAAAAAGTGTGGTATCCATATCATATATGATCATGAACATAAAGAAATAATAAATATATAATACATAAATTGTTTATAAAATCTACTTGTTGAGAGGAGGAAGCTGGTCAGGCAGACAACCATAACAAGGACATACAATTGTACGGCGCGGCCTGGCATTCAAGGTAGACAGAGATGTATTTAGGCAGGCATAACGTCGTTTTGATATCGCAGATAAGTTTATTTCGGATTTTTAACTGCTGTATAGTTTCAATGGGCTTGAATGAACTCGATGGGACTTTTGCAGAAATTTTACTAGGTAATTGTAGCTGGGAAAGTATAGATATCTAATTTGTCGTCATAAACCAATTTTTTTTTTTTAAAGTACCTATATGACATTCGCAAAAAATACTATGTAAGTACACAAAATTTGAATTAAAATGATTATTATTTGAATCTACATATTTAAAATTTTAAAGTACTATTATTGTCTGAATACAATTTAAAACAAAATAAGATAATAGATATATCTAATATACTACAAGTATTATCTACTTATACACAAATCCAATGTACACTGATAATAATAATAAGATAATATTAATATAAATAATAATAATATGTAAGAAAATCGTTAAAGATGTACAATAGATATAACCATTAACCGTACCAAAATAATAAATATGGCCGAATATCACAATCCGTGATTGCCACAAATTTGATAACATAATATTATGATGTGATTATGAGTATAATAATACTGAAAAACAACTATCAAAAAATATAAACATTGAAATTATTGATAAATTTGTTGAGAAAAATAGAACAATAATATTAAGATGAATGCAATTTAATTAAATTATAGTATTGATTTAAACTTTAAATATATAACTACGTTTAATTATTATATTTGTATTGTCATATGTAAATGAAAAAAAAAATGTCGGTTTTCAGCTGTGTGGGGGCATAGCCCCCACGTCTCACATTGATGTTAAAAATGTTAGCCTCCCCTGAAATTTTAATGGATTTCCGCCTATGACTATAGAAACTATAATTTAATATGTGCAGACCTATAGTGTATATACTCGTATTTTATTATAGGTAGGTACCTCTGAACATCTTAATATCAAGATGCATATAGCATAATATTTAGTAACATATTGTTGTAAAATATAAAATATATATGTATTAACTTAACTTTTAATGAAAAAAATTAACTAGATAATAACTTTTTCTTATATAATAACTACATAATATGATAAGTTTACAATTTATTTTGTTATGTAAATAAGTTAACGTTAACTTAACTTTAACTTATTAAGTAATCGATGGAAAATACGTTTATAATATTGATACATAGCAGTCAAGACGAAAAATCTAATATAAAGATTGAAACCTAAGCTCGATTTATCTTCAAGAGTATATTCACCATACAGTGTAGTACTTTAAGATAGTTTCTCAATATCACAAAGTATAAAGCCATGTTCTTTCATTTCACATGAACAGCGATTAGTTTCGACTATAATCTAGAATTCTAGATGGTCTGCCCATTCGACGGTTTAACCAAGTTCAAAGATTTGGGATCCTGATTGTTCCGTCACTTAATTTTCGACCGCACATAGATTTTATTGTCGGCAAGCGTTACGTGTTCTGGGTTATATTGGGCGACATAAGTCGAACTTTATTTCACCAGTTGTCTACATAATGCACTTTATGATGCATTGTATGCTCGATCCTTAAGTATGGTGCCGTTGTTTGTTCATCATATACCGTCACCGATATACAACGGATCGATGGGGTTCAAAATAGATTTTTGAGTTTGTGCTGATTTTTGCCTAAAAATTCCTCACCCTGGACACGACTATTTACCAATTAATCAGATCTTTAAGCTTTATTTACGATAAACGCATGCAATTTGGCAATAGGTTCGTTCGATAATTGATAGTGGGTCGAGTAGATGCTACTAGACTTTTTTTTAAAGACTTAACGTCTAAACTCTTAACTGTGGTATCCGGTTGTAGGGTTCATTTTATCACCCATTTTCTAATACTAACATTTCTTTAAACTCACAATCAAAATATCAAAAATGATTCGTAATTTCAATATATTTTGATATTCCAATACTTCCGTACTGAGGCACACATTATTTTTTTAACATGTGTTTTTTTTTTTTGTATTTATCAATGAATTACTTTTTGATGTAGGAATTTATTTGTTATTATTTTATTATATTACCTTTATAAAAAGCTAAATGGAGTTACTTCTAATAATAATAAAATAAAAACTCCTATCGAAGAATTTTTGAGTATACAGATTTTTGAATAATTGATCAAATATAAATGTGCTTTCGATCATATTTTGATCGAAAACTTTTTTTAACTACTTTGAGTATAACCATCCAGTTTTTAAATAGTAAAATAATTTCTTTCACCTTTACCAAAAATTTGTTTTAAATTTATTCAGTATTCACTAAAGCTTATAAATTCATATTTATTTCTAAAGGCAATGCAATGGACATCTTTCGGAAGATAAATTTGTATTCGAGTTAAGTCTATACCTATGCAGTTCATAATATTAATTATTATTAGATATAGACTTTAAATGAATAAAAAAAACAATCAATAAATAATATGTTCATAAAAAAATTATTTATGAACTAAAATATAAAATTACCTAAATTATAAAAGGTACATGTCAAAAAATCATTTATTTTCCAAATTTTAAATGAATATATTGACTGATAAAAGTTTATTAAGAATAAAGATAATGGTATTTATTTTAATTGTATTTTTTAAATCATATTTTTTGTTTTTGATGTGCTTCGTACATTCAATGAAAAGTTACCGTAACATAACATCATATTTATTGTTTAAAATATAATCTAAATAATATACCAGTAAATACAATTTGTTTTAAAACTTATAAAATAAATATTAAAAATAATAATAATAATTTAAAATAATATTTAAAGTTATAAAAATAATATAATTTATATTAAATTGAAGAAAAATTTAGTTATTTTTCCAAAAAAAATTGGTTTTCATTAAATATTTGTTTTAAAATTATTATTTCTAATTTATGACATTCAAAAATTATTAATCACCTTAACAATACTATATATAGAAACTAGGGTTGATTTTAAATTTTGTACATATAAAAATAAATCTTCGTAGAATTACGTACTAACCATGTATATCCCCAGATTATTAAGTTATTTCAATAATTAAGACAAAATAAAATAATTTTATATAATAAATATTTATTTAATATACTTATATTTTATGAATATTGTGTACATGTATATTGAATATACTATCGTAAAGTGTTTAAAATTCTCACATCGTACAGATTTATATATTGTTCATTTTACATTTTATCGATTAATAAAAGAAAAGTACGTAAAACATCACAACAAAACCCAAAGATATAATTAAATTATAATGAATCGTTATCAACCTGAAATTAAAATTAAAACTTTATATTATTTTCAAACATTTAACATATTATTAATATATATCATTATTTATATTCACAATATTTGATTTAACAGTATTCTTTAGCTTTTTAATATATATCTATTTTTGTTATCATTATTATTTATTGTTTAGAATATAAAAATCTATATGGGTTCAAATTGTAGGAGTTATTAAATCATTTTTGTAAGAAGGGTATCTAAAAATAAAACAGGGCTGCACTTCTCGTGTCAGGTAGGATAGAGGTAGAGGATGTTGGTCAATCATCTCCTATTCTATTTATTCGGTACTCAGATAGGATATACCTAATGTATTATTATTATTTCAGATTTCAAAGCAATGATGAATGATTTTATTCCATAAATATACTATTCTAAGTGGTTTATTTATTTACTTTTTTTTTTTTGGGTGGGGGGGAGGATGGAACATTACCTATCTAAAAACAAATTATTTACTTAATTTACTATCAAAAATGATCCTTTTCAAGAAAAATTAAGTATGAATTTTGGAGTGTGAATGTAAAAAATGGATTCTACATAGTAATTTTAACATGAACATTTTCCATTTTTCCAATTGTTTCTTTGGGTTGGAAATAAATAATTAACTTCTCTACACCGTATACATACTAAATACTTATATAGTGTAATATATACTTTTACGCTGTAAGGACATTTTTATTTTAAAGTGACAGGAGGGTTTCAAATTGTATTCAACAATAAAATAAATAATAAAATAGAATATATTAATATAGGTAATATTAATAAAAAATTTATCATAATGCATTTAAAGAAAAATAGAAATTTAAATCTCGTATTAACTAGTATATTATCTTATTAAAATACGTTTCAAAATAATAATTTTTGATAGTAAATTTTTTACATTTACAACCCAAAATTCATACTTGACTTCTTCTAATCGAAAAATTTAGTCGCAAAAAAAAAACTTTATTGTAAAATGAATTGACAAAGATTTTTAAGGAGGTACGATAATCCACATACACTTTACTAAAAAATATCACCTTAGATGGAAATCCATATTTTTTCTTAATATTACACTCTGAATTATATCTTTATCTATTTTTAGTTAAAAATTATTATTTTTATTTTTATTTTCCACTTTGAGAGGAAAATAAGTATTGCATTTTGGGATCTATCAACTGATACTATTGTGATATAGATCCTATTTTCAGAATCACTGTGATAACTATCAGTTTATATGACTATAATAACATTCTTAAATAATCATTTCCGATGTTTTCTTCCACCGATATTATTTATTTTGTTTTAACATTTTTCCACCTAAATTTGTCCATTTCTTTTACGTAATGTAAATTTTTTCTTAAATTCTACATACATTTTATTACGTAAATATATTGTTCTAATACAAATGTATATGTAATTTATGTATATATAAAGTATTCAAAGGTCCATTAAAAATTAGGAAGTATAACCCGTTCAGTTCATTTGTGCCCTTGGTGACGTCATACGTTTGACTAGATCAGGGGTTCAAAAATGTTAATTGAACAATGTGTGATACCTACAATGTACAACTTTTATATCGGGTAAGTATTTTGCCGGAAATATTTCATAGAGATAACCTCAAAAAAATTATGCAGTCAATACATCTGTGCTTCCACAATTTTATTAACCTCTACAAATTAAAAAATTTTACGGTTTGCGCGGTCGAAGATCAACTGGATGGGTTATAATAAGAATACTAATAATAATCTATATATCATGTTGTATCTATTATTATTTTACATTTTTCAAGGCTAGAAAGTTAAAATTTTTTTAACTCTTTTATTATTAACTTTATATGTTAATAATTTACATTGAATAAAGATTACCTAAACTTAGTTAAAAGTTAAAATTGTCTAATTGACAATAAAAAACTAGAAAGTACATCTCAGCTGTTAAAATTATTATATTTTATATATATATATTTTATTACTATATTTTCGTATTTTATTAATATTAACTATCACAGAAATTACTTTGCAATATTGATTAGACCTAATTATTAAAATATAGATCAATACGAATATAGCAACAATTTTAACGCAAAAACTAAATTGGTCTACGTCGCATGAGCCAATAAAATTAACATTTACTACAATTTATTTCATACTCTCATGTACCCGTTTCAATATTAGTTTATTATTATTAGAAATGTAAAAAATTACAATATTATATGACATCTAAATATTATAAAAATTTTACAAAGATAATGAGAGCCAGAAGTTACAATAATACTATAGTTTTCTTATAATTCTTTTTATATAGCTTATGAGTAATAATATATCTAAATAGTATAATTAATAAAATTTCATATACTTTTAAGTATAAACCTCATTCAGGAGATTTGCATTGTTCTTCAGAGAAATTTTAATTTAATTTAAATTGTTTTGTATAAAGTTAACATATTAAGTTTTCAAAAAACGTAACTGAATTAAAATTAACTTATCTTTTTAACTTAATTTTAACTTCTAAATCGTTTATTTTCTTTACTCGGTTACGAACAAAAAGTAACATTACATTTTAATCGGCTAAGGTCAGACAGACAAGAAATTGCCAACGTTCTCTGCAATATGCAAATTTTTTATTTCTTGTTTGTAACAGACTATAAATTTATTATATAATTTAAAACTTACTATTTGCTGTGATTAAATATATAATAATTATATATAATATACATTGTATCCATTGACAGACGGGCACTTTAAGGGCCCAGGATACAACTCTTCAGAAGGGCCACCAAAATTTTGAATACATATCTCACATCAATATATAAAATCAGCTTATTATATGAAAAAAATTCAACTGTAGGTTAGTCGATATAAATATTTTAGATTTTAGGTAAAATATTCAAATAATATAATTCATAAAGAAAATTTAAAATTTAAATAATCTAATATTACATGTATTTTTAGTAAATAAATGTACTTTAAATTACAATTATTAATTATGTATAGTATATAGATATAGTTTTGGTATTATAGTAATGCGTTTTAGATTCTAAGCATAATAAGGGAACTAGTGGTTTTACATTGATTTTTATTTTTTATTGTTATGTAAACAATTTTTTTATGTATGTATACACTTTTTCGGTAGAAGAGATCAAAAAATAATTTTTTGGTGAACAGCTTTCTAATAGAAAATTGTATTTAAATAGTAAACTAGTTATTACTACTATATAATACCAAATTACAACTAAGTACTAAATAGGTTGTTTTTGATTTATCCAGTTATTTGCTATGAATAAAAGGAAAGATCGAAAATAATGGAAAATATATATGTGACGATAAAATAAATTGTAAAATTACACTAACAAAATTAATCTTATAAAAATGTTTGACTATCAATATTTTATAGGTATTTTTAATTAAATTTTTTCATGAGTTTAATAAACAAAATATTGTAATTTTAAGTAGTAAGACATACAAATTAATTAATAGCATAATCGTTTAATACTCTAGTCTCTAAGTATAGGTAGTTCAAAAATAATACAATTTCATACGATTATAATTAATGTAATGACTAGCATACCATTAAGTTAGGTATAGTATTACATTTTCCTGGTATTTGATCTAATAACTATAAGATTATCAGTATTTTTTACATATGTTAAAATATGGTATAAATAGCCCAATAAATTTGGAAATGTGTTTATATTACTGTTGTAAAATAATAAATATTTGTGCAAATTTGAACATAAATTTCGTTAATAATTAAATAAAGGTTAATTAAAATGTACAATATTCTGTTTTTTGATAAATAGTTTTCCATAAAATCTTAGGAACACTAATGGAAAAATAAAAAAAATAACCTCTTTAAAGAATCAAATAAAGATTCAATTTTCTATTCGATTTTTTCTTTACCCAAAAACTCCTGTACTCTATTTACCCAAAAAAGTTATACATACATCAAAAATGTCCTTAAAAAATATTTCACTTAATTGTAAAACTAATTAAGTTAACAAGCTATAAAATGTTAATAAATGGTGATTATAATTTTAATCATTTATTTTCATTTTTATCTACACATAAAATACTATTTTATTTATCCTATGATTATTATGAATTAAATTTTAAAAAAAACTCCTTCTGAAATGAATCAGTAATTAATATGCTTTATGTTCTTATGGATCACAACCACTGGGTCCTCGACATGGGTAGCGGCACAGTTGGGGTCGGACCATTTGTGGTCATGAACTTTTTGGTGCCATTTGCGGTCACACGATTTTTTTTTACCTGCTCATCGGATCATTTACGGTCATAATAATATTTAGTAGTAATAGGTACATCATAATTTAATATTTCATAAAATCCTAAAATATCAAGCTGATTCAAAATTCTCTCCTTATTCAACGGTAGATATTTATACTTTAATGAAGAATGAAGATATCGGTAGATTAAGTTGTTTCATCCAGACGTTCTCGTTTAGTCAGATAAGAACATTATTTATTGCTTTTTCAAATACTTCATAATAAAATAAACTGATATATAGCTGATGGTATAACATGAGTCGCTTGTGAGTCGTAATACTTGATGGATAAATACGATTCATTGTACAATGTTAAACAAAATCATTATTATATTTATTATAAAATTAATATTAAAGCGTGAGAGTTATATTAGTTTAATATGTCTGAAGAACTAGAAATAATTGAAACAACGAGAGGTAAGTCCTTAGAAATTTCTAGTGGTTACCAATATAAAAAATATAGGCAAAATGAAAATGGAATTATATGGGTTTGTTTAAACGCAAAAAAAGAAAAATGTAAAGGTCGTATGAAAACTAAAAATGGTGAAATTACCATTACTTCTGAACATTCGTGTAGGCCTGATGTTGCGGTATGTGACGTAAAAAAAACAATTTAATAATGCTAAAAAAAGAGTGAGAGAAGAGTCATCATATTCATCATTTCAAATTTTCCATCAAGAAATTGAATTAAGAAATTTATTTGATAAAGATTATAACTATCTAATTGAAATTCCTAAGTTCCCTTCTGCAATGACAACACTAAATCAAATCAAAAGACAGTCACTTGGTTGTACAGTAGAAACGAATTTAAGAGAGGAAATTATTTTACCCGATGACGTTTTAGAATTAGGTAACAATTACCATTTTTATTATTTGATGACTATAAGATAGAATAATCGTTTTTTCAAGTATTAAAGTAAGGGAAGTCGTGTCTACAAGTAAAATTTTTGTTTTTGATGGAACTTTTAAAAGTTGTAGTAAACAATTTCAACAAATATATACAATTCACCTAGATATTGGAAGTACACCGACTGAAACTAATGCAATTCCCGTGATTTTTGCTTTGCTTCCAAATAAAACCCAAATCACTCATAATCGATTACTTACACTTATAAAGAAGCATATTCCAAATTTTAACCCTGATATTATTACAATGAATTTCGAAGCGGCAGCTATTAAAGCAATTAATAATATTTTTCCTCGTACTTAAATAAGTGGCTGTAATTATCATTTCAACCAGACACTGTGGAGAAAAGTTCAAAATGTAGGACTAGTCGATGAGTATAAGAATAATGAAGAAATTCGCCTTATTATTAGGATGTGTTCTGCCTTAGCTTTTATTTCACTTATGGATATTGCCGATGTTTGGCTCATAGTTATGAATCTCAGTCCTATAAATTAAAAATATTTGTTGACTATTTTGTTGACTAGTGGCTAGACAACCCAAATGTACCAAAAGAAATATGGAATTGTAATACAAAAATACATAGGACTAATAATATTGTTGAAGGTTGGAACAACAGACTCAATAAAGAACTTAATAGACCGCGACCAACATTTTCAGAACTATATAAATGCTTGAAATCAGAAGCTGAACGAGGAGATTTCTTATATATTCGAAGTTTTTTGAATTTAGAAGGGAAGAAAAGGAAAAGAAGTTATATACAACTAGACGTAAGAATTTCAAAAACATTGGAAACATATGAAGAAGATAAAGATTTACAAAAATGTTTGATAATCTTATCCCACATACAAAAATTAGAATAAATAAAATATATATAATTTTATGTAATGACTTATCATAGTGTAAATATAATGTAGGTGATACACCTATACCTATAACAATATATGGCATATAACTACAGTTAAAAATACAACTTAATATAACTACAGATAATTTTAAAAAAATGACCACAAAATAACTTTTAAATACGCCAGTACATTTTATATTGACAGTTCTAAGCCTGGAAAAGTGTGAATTTGTGTTGATTAAAAATAATAATGATAATAATAATAATTATTATTATGACCGCAAGTGATCCAATGCACAGATAAAAAAAAATCGTGTGACCGCAAATGGCACCAAAATGGTCCGACAGCAACTGTGCCCTAATCCTCGACATGGCCATGTTGACACTGATTTTATATACTTAGATACCTGTTAAGCCTATTGTTGTTGGTTCCGGGCACGTGCAAACGATTTCCCATCAAATACACCCGAAGACCTCGGAAATACTTGTCGAAATAATCGTCCCATGAGAGTGTACTCATGTCAAAACTGAATAAAATTCTATCTCTCGCCGATAATTTATTCGTTAAATTATTCACATTTTGATTGTAATATCGTATGCGTATTTTTTGATACGCGTTCAAATGTTCTGCCGCTGCGTGCACTCGTTTGTAAAACTCGTTCAATCTGAATGAAGTATATTATATTATTTAAGAACCGTTATTATAATGTCCAGCTAATTTGATTTTAACTATAGGTGAACAGTTTAGTTTAGCGACGACTTCAGTAGATAGTGACAAGCCCATTTTTACAATGTTACTGGCCACTGCTAGCTCTAACCGTAATACAAATAATCACGTTTTACCAGTTTAGTTAACACAATCAGCATTTACAATTAACGAATTATCAATAAAATCGAGTAACTATATACAATATTTGTAAATATTAATGTTATTATTCTGATTTTATCTATCGAAACTTCCCGCTAGATATTTTTATCTTGATATATTATTCTAATAATAATGTATTGTACTCAAAATCTAGATTAATAGTATGAGCATTAGCATTACTATTAATAAGATTAATTTGCAGCATGATAAGATTTTATAATAATTTATTCAACTGCGGCCACAAAATAGTCTGCTGTGTTAGTGAATAGCTTAGTAAGACATTAAAATGTATTATATTAACTTAAATATAACAGTCATATATCAATCAAAACTTGCCTAGGTTCTTTTCCCAAAATCCAAATGTACGAATCTACAATTTTTCCTGGAACAGTGTGTAGAAAAAACGTCATAATCCAATAAAGTGACATGCTGTTGGTAACACAATAAAAAGGCATCCAAAACTACAAAAAAATTATTGAATAGTCTGTTAAAATATGTTATTTTAACGTGTATAAAGGAAAATAAAATGAATTACAAAGTTTAGTGACGAAATATTTTTTTCATTTTTAAAAAATTTCTCTCCCAATTGATTCCAAGAACATGGCTTATAATTAGACGAAGTATAATTATAAATGTGAGTATTCACAGCATCTCTAGGCACTTCCTCGTTAATAACATCCGATCTGTCGATTGTAATATAAAATAATAAGACAATAGTTAATTAAACCATAACTAAATAACGGATAAAGTAGGTAATGGAAAATGGACTTTTTCAATATAAATTAGATCAGAATATAAAATATTTTTGTATACCCATATGATTTTTAATGACCATATGTTTCTGCTTCCAGAAAGTTTATTTTAAAATTGGAAGTTTGAACGAATATTTTTTTACTTTAAAATAGTTATTTAAAACTCATATATACCATACATGATCCTCCAGGGAAATTAAAAGTCTTGGTAGTTGTTCTGGAAGTCTTTTGGAGGTTAAAACACTGTACAACTAATAACAACAAGCTGTTCATAACATTTTACCATTTTATTTTTGTGGAATACTAAGGCAATGCAAATCGTTCATTTTTCTATCAAAAAATTTTAATTTGGTCACTGGGCTTAAAGAGTTTCATATTGTTATTTCAACTCTGAGTGGAATCGTCACGTCCCATCAGTGAAAGTAGTATATGGTTACAGGCTTTTGCAAAAAAATAATCAAACCGTTTTTTTTTTTCAGCAAAATGATGACAAATTCAATTCCAGTACTTTGTAATAACTTAATAGCAAGGTTTCGTTAACATGTTATAAATCACACCGCATTAACAACTTCCAAAAACCAACACGACCATTACCCGAATTACCTATTCCAGTGCGTCACACTGTATCATATTCTTCAATGTAATCATGTAATTGGTAGGTAATATATCGTAAATCCTGAATTTAATGGACATATATTTTTTTTTTTTTATATTTCAAATTCAGATACTCTCACCTGATGCCAATTATGTCCCAGCATGTCACCAAAATCAGATTAACCAACATGTCAACGGGTACAATTTCGGCATTTACATAGCTAGGTCCGTGATAAACTCGCACCAGGCCGAGCCCGGAACCCAACGCACAACCGGTTAAATTATTCAAATGGTTCGTCCAACCCGCTATAGGCGCATTAGCCGTACCTAAAACTGAAAACATATAATATACAATTGAAAATATTTTCGTTTGTTTATCATTTTCTAAATACGTCTTATTATTAAGAGGAACACGGAGGAACCGTTATGTGTAAATATTAAACACAGTCAGCGGTATATATTTTAAGAGGCATACGAATAACAAAATATGATATTAGTTATTACCATTCATAATATTTGTTAAAAACTGAATATTATTTTTCACAGTTGAATGTACACAGAAAGTAATAATATTTAATTTTAAATTATTTATTATTATCAATATTGTGAATTGTGATTTTATTTTATGAGTATATTTATGCTCATACACGACAATTATTCTTTTTTCTAAAATGATTTATTTTGTAAGAAAAATTTAATTTAGTTTATTCTTGAAGAGTAAAAATATGATTTTATATTTTTGTATACTGTAAAGAATATCAGTACTTATCCATTTGTACTGAAAGCATAATTAATAACCTAATATTATTTCAAGGATTTTAAAGAATATAGTTTATGAAACGATTAATATTGGAATTAAAACTAAAAAGTTACCGAACCCTGGTCGTATAACGCACACGGGCAGTTGTTGGGCAGCCGTCTGAACGATTTGTTCGGACAGTGCTTTTGTAAACGTGACCACGTCAGGCCATTCGGATACAAGTCTGAAAAATTACAAATTGAAAAATATTATGATGGATATTGATTCATGTGTTGTTGATGGATTTCTAACCCTGAAGTTACTCTGTTCAGAATATAATCGGGAAGGGTTTCAACCATTTGTATAATAGTTGATGCAGATACCGGTGACTTGTAAAATTGCTCATACACGTCCAAAATCGAAGGATTAGTAAATACGGATGATATGTGAATGAATGCCTGTAAGGATTCGATAAAAAGTACGTTAAAAAATTAGAAATTTATTGAATAATTATTAATCATTTTGTAAAAATAAAACATATGTTCGATGAGAGCATGCATCGCTTCGTGGCCATCGATCCAGTGGTATCGATCGAACAATTACAAATAACAGTAATACCTAACCGGGCCAAGGTATTGTTTATAATATAATAGTTATATTACTAAAATGTCACTTGGTTATGTAATACAAAATATGTCAATTTGGACCTCGGAATTTTTGGACGATCTCCGTCTCCGTTGTCGCGAATGCACGATTATCATCTACTTCATAGTGATCACCAGATACACAATGGAGGGAAAATTCTTAAAAAATATTAATCGATTTGTATAAAAAAAATTGGTGTGGTTCTTGATCGATGGTTTGGGGTACGAGAGAGAACCGGTGGAACTTTAGAGACGGTATAATGTTTAGCGGGATTTAGCCTGCACATGACTGGTTTTGGACGGGACCTAACCGGCGTTGTAACATATTGTTATGTATATACAAGATTGGACATGATACCATAAAAAACTATCATGATACATGATAAATGGTACATTTATTATGGGTATCTTGGTACAACATACCTACATGATGTGTTTGTAGAAAAGATACAAGATACAAGATACTTTAAAAAATATAATTACCTAATATTTTATAGTAATATTTACTTATTACAATTTTATAAGAAAAAATATGTAAGTATATTAAATATTCCTCAAAGTAATTATTAATATAAATATTCAAATAAAATATATAATATTATAAAATTATATAAATAAAAATATACATATACTTGCATATTGTATTTATCAGCAGGTATACTATATACAGGTGTTAAAATAAATTATAGGTGAGTGTAATACATTTATATTTGAAATATTATAAAATAATAATAATAGGTAGGTAATATCTTATTTTAGTATTTCAGTCACAAGTGCTCAAGTTTGTTTTATATTTAATTATACAATTATATTGTATGTTTTGTTTATCACATTGTGGCGTAATGGTATAAGGAAATTCAAGCATGAACATTTATAATAGATAAATCTCGAGTTGGCGTCAATATTAACAATTAACAAAAAATATCAAATAATTGTTTTATTTTTAACTTTTATAACATGAGATAAAAAGAGAAAAATTTTTAAATTAAATTATCGACTACACATACGATTTTTGATAATTTTATGTATCTTTTTGCATAAAAAGATACACATGAAACTGGAAAAAAATGTATAGAGAGATACAATATAAAATATACTTTCAGAGTATGTATCACGATACATTAATCAAAGATGCATTTTAATCTGTGATACTGTTTATATCATATAGGTCTAAAAATGAAAACGAGGGTACACTATGTGATGTGATTTGAACGTTACAATTTTATTTTTAAAATAATTTTAAATAATCGTATGGGTTTACTAAAAAGTTAACGAATCATATTTGAATAAAAGTAGCAAAATATAAACGACACGGCATTAACTATCGAGAAATTTGAAAATAAATTACATTTCCAAAGTATAATACAGGTATATGTTCGGTTTTCGAACTATATTTCGCTTCGCTCAAAATCCAATTATAATAATTATTTGAATCACGTACCTTGAGATTTTGAAAACGCTTAGTCAAGACGATCAAGTCTCTAGTAGCCCGGACATTCGTGCATACGGCCGCGTGCAATGTGGGATTATTATTGGTCGTAGTCGCCGCCAGATGTATAACAACATTTATTTTGGATTTGATTCTGTTCAAGTCGGCTTCATCGATGCCAACGTTAGGCAGGGAACAATCACCCTTAATTACTTGCACTTGACAATGGTATGTTGGATTTTCGATTTTCATGCGGTCGAAAAGCTAACATTAAAACGATCGATTTTACAAGTATACAGGCTACTTTATAGGATCTTATAAATTGGAAATTTTATCAAAAACTTTTCGTCATATGAAAGTTTGTCAAAAACATTTTGTCGAAAGAACAGTTCAAAAAGAAAACAATTTATGTTTTTTCCTTTAAATTTTCAAAATATAAAAATACTAATGCATATTATATTGACAGTGTTTGGATCGGATAACAAAACCCTTATTAACACAAAACTATTATTGCGAGTATTTACATAACTCGTGGTACCTGCATACATTCTAAAATTTGTTCTTCTCATTTTTCAATTATTTTTAATAAAACCATATTATAATTTAAGACCTGAACTTTTGATATAATTTTAATTATATACTACTGACCATGTTTAAAAAAATCATTACGTCCACATACTTGTAAATTTAAGTTTTATCATTTTATATTCGTGTTATCACTTTTTCATGTAAATAGAGTGTTCCTAAAATTATTATACTTAAGTCATTAAGAGTTTTCAATAAAATCCTCCTGTAATGTCAAAACTATAATAGTAATGGGAAAAGAATATAAATTTGAAAATTAAGTTGTTGTTTTTAGGTCAAATAAATACTTAAATACTTGAGCTTATCAACACAAGACAAGACTAGAGCTAACAGCTAGAGTATTTATATATTATTTTTTTAACATGAAAAATGAATACATAGACAATTGTTTTAAAATGAATGTATTACACAATTAATTATTCAATTCACGTTCATTATTATTTATTCAAATAAGTGTATTTTGCTCGTCGACTGTAATAAAGGAAATGAAAATATAACGAATATAATAATATTATTGTTATTTGTTATAGAAAATACTATAGATGACAATACAGGAAAGTCGTATAGTAGATACGCGATACGAGACCGATCCGCTTCCAAAATCATTACTACCTACCAAATTTAAACACAAAATTTTACTTATGCATTTTCTATATTATGGATATGAATATTAAAATAAATTATCGGTTAAATAATATGTATTTGATAGTTTTGTAATTTATAATACTTATTACCTAAGTAGGTACTAATAAGTTGTATTAATATCTAACGTCCTATAAACAAATCCATCATTTATAGTCAGACTTGGGTAGTATTCCGAATAGGTATAATATTCATAATACTTTATTCAGAATACTTTTTAAGTTTTCCAAATACTATTTAACTACTTATTTTTGAAAGTACTTAATACAGTATTTTGAATACTCTTTACATGTGTTCCGAATATAGTATTCCAAATAACTTTTTAAAATTAAATTACAGTTTTAAAAATTATTTAGTTATTTTTCCGGTAATGCAAATATTGTATTAGTGTATAAGTTTATAATATTTTATAGTATATTATATTATCTAATTTTGTTTTCAACTATATTTAGTTACTTTCCAAATTTAAATATGTTGAATTAAATAATAATAATTTTTATTGATGAAATAAATAGGTAGTTTGAATGTATTATATTAATTGATATTGATTACAGTAGTTAGTGATATGAGATCTTATATAGGTATATAATACTAATTTTTACAAAAAAAAAAAAAAAAAAATTAAAATAATAGATTGTATATTATAGTAAGTTGAGAGTATAATGCTTCTTTATTACATTTTATAAAAATAAAATACCCTACTCACTTATTACTTATATTAATCACAAAATATTAAACTTTAACATTAAAATTTTGATATAATTTATAATTAATATAGGTAAGTGTGTATTATCAATTGTATTATTATATTTATTTACGCAAGAGAAAAAATGATCAAATATAATATTATAATTAGATACTATTTTCGTTATTGAAATCTAGTAAAACAAAAAAAAAAAAAAAAAAAAATGCATTCTAAAAGTATTTGGAATACGCTTTGTGAAGTATTTCAAATACTTAAGAGATACTATCATCATAAAGTAGGTACTCGAACACATATTCTGAATAATTTTTTGGTGTATTGTACCCTGAAAGTCTATTTATAGTAAATACTAAACTTTAAAAGGTGAAATACTACTAGATGCGATCCAGAATTCGGCACATAATATTGTGTTAATAATAAAAAAAATATATTATAATACCTATCTACCAGCATTGAAAGCTGTGATTATTATAAAATTATATTCTGCACCTACAGTTACGCGTATACGATATTATAATACAGGGCTTTGCATCCGAATTAATAATAGGTGTTGAAATATAATTCGGGTGTTTTAATTCGGATGTTACGGTTTTATGATATTCTATTTGGGTTGATTCGGGTTAATTCGAGTTTTTTTTTTAAAAAAATTAAAATTTTTGTTGGATAATTTGGATTCATATTAGATTTTTAATGTGAATTTGTTAAAATCATCAAATTTTAATTTTAATATAATGACAAAGAATGAAAATAATTTACAAATAATAATGACTAATTTACCATTTGTCAATAATCACATTTGCACGTAAATACTAGATTAATAATAAACCATAATTTGTATTCATTTAGTCTTTACATCACATAATCATTGATTATAAATATCTATAGAATGCTCACTACTATATAAAACTCGACGTGCCGTTATATTCACCCGATAGAGAGCGTTAACAATACGAATAAAGTAGAATAATATTTCTTATTGTCATATTATGTATTTCGACGGGTAGTCGGTTTATTTTTACATTGCGACGACGGTTCGTGACTATACTAGCGAAGCAACGTTTTCCGATCGTATTAATGTCTTACGACGATTCGCAGCGCTTTATAGCGGTTTCCGATTATTCTCACATATTTTACGTTGTATGAGCAATAGATATATAGTATTTATAATTAATATAATTAATTTCATTTAAAATCTTAACTCTTTGTAGGAGGGTGGTTAGTTTACTGACCACATTTTAAATTACCGCTGAGGTGACAGTAACCACCTTTTTAAATATTTCTTTAATTTACTGGGTCACATTTCCATAATTTAAATTTTAAAATATATAGATACTTACATATAAGGACAAGATAAAGTTTATAAAAATAAACGACTACAATTAATTTTTAAACATTTAACATTTACGAGTATGTCACGTACTTGTCCACTGATAACTTTTCCGTTATTGTAATCATAATAATAATTATTATTTAAAGGTCTTTGCAAAATACACATGTTCTATGATAGCAGTTAATAAGCAGTGTTACCATATTTGTTGAAAAAAATACACACATGATTGATGAGTCGCTTCATTTTTTAAATTGCTTTAATCATTTAGGTTTCGGGTTAACCTGAATATCGATTCGGGGTTTGGGTTAATTCGGATATTGTCCATTTTTAATTGTTTGGATTATTTGGGTTTCGGATTATGTGATTTATTAGGGTTAATTTGGGTTTCGGGTTAATTCGGGTGTAAACTGCAAAGCCTTGATATTATATGATTTTTTACATCTGATCACACTGATTTTGGAAGAAATTCTATCTACAACATTTTAACATCGAGTTTCCCGTGTGGTCATCTACAAAGATGGGTAAAGTTTATAAAATAATAAACTGAATAATGTTCAGTTTATAAAAATTTAAATAATTATTGAAATCAGTTAATAGTTAACGAACTTATGACTTAAATAGTGAAGAGTTTAAACCAGATTTTAGTTAATCCAAAAGCTTATAACTTGAACTTTTTAAAACTTTTATTGGTAATTTTTAATTATATTACATTTTTATTTAAAATGAAAAATATAAAAGTTATTTAGACAAAAATAGATAGATATGATTTATGAAAAATACACTATTAATTTAGTACCTATTCAAATAATAATGATTATAATTATTATTTAACTAAATACAAATTCTGTATGAAACAGAAATAGAATAATTACTAGTTTTTGTAAAAATGATATTGCTATTTTATATTTATCACAACTTACTATATTATTATTATTTATTATGAATATTCAATGTTAAACTAAATAATATTATTATTTTGTAGTGAAATGACAATATGTTTTTAGTAGATACTTATTTATAATGCGATTAATGCCTATATGGTTATATCCATACATAAATATACCAATATATGGTACACTCAATAATATGATAAAATACAATATACATAATACGACATATAGTGTATATGTATATATGTATATTATGTATATAAGGTACCAATATAGAATTGAAAGCAAAAATGCACATATTATTATAAAACATTTAAAAAAAATGTATTAACTTAACTTTACTTTGTGTTAATGACATTAACCAGATAGTAACTTATTCACAGATATCTTAGTTTCATAATCTAATCAGCTTATGGTTTACAAATTTAACTAGATAAGTTAATAAGTTAACACTAACTTAACTTTAATTTATTAATTAGTTTAAACTTTTACTTTTTTTTCTATTAACTCAACTTAACTGAGTTCAAAAAAATCATTAAGTTGGCCAGCATTAATAATAAGTATATATCGTTTTGCTTTTGTTATTCATTTTGCTCTTTCTTGCCAAATATTAACTTTGAAAAATGATTGTATAAAAGAGAAATATAGGTAAGTATGTTAAATAAATTCTATCAATAATTTGCATTTTATATATAATTAGTGTTAAAATATAATTTTAAATTGTACATTGTCAACGCTTATTATTAACATATTTTTACAATTTATAAAATATAATATTTTTCAATGGTGTTGTTAAAAATTGCTGATAATTTGTAAATTGTAATATTTTTATAGAAATATTTAGTGTGATTACAAAAAATCAAATTATTTTGTTCAGATGTTAAACATCAATTACCTATATAACATTTGATAAATTCTTATAAGATTTTTTCCATGTTTTGTTAGAATTAGATTTTCAAAATAATATTTTAATTACTATATTTTATATAATTGAATATTTACTAAATACGCCTTTTTGATATTCAGGATTTAAAATTTTTTAATATGATTTTTACAAATAGATTTATAAAAAAATACAGTTTAACTTTTAATCTTTCAAACAGTAGTAGGTACAATTTTGTTACATGGCAGTTGAATTGATTTAAATATAATATAATACTTTTAAATATAGAGTGTGTGGTTTTCACTTAACATGTTTAAATAAATTATAATTCATTAACTATTACAGTTCAACTAAATTTTTTTGGATACATTTCACTCTAAAATTATTGTTATCAACTTACATATCTTTGTTACTTTTAAAATTAACTTTACCGGATTCTCATTTTTTTTTTTTTTTTTTATTTATATAAGTAAGTAAGTGTAGCAATAGTGAGAATTAATTTTGTTCTCCGTAACTCGTAACTTACTTAAATAAATTACATACTTCTAATATAACTAAATATTATTAAAATTAAATATCTATTGTCGGTGTTGCCCATGAACACTTGTTATAGCCCATGTATAGTAGGTATATACTTCAAATTGAATTGTAGAATATCAACTATACCATATCTACTGAATACCTAATATGTTTAAAATATATATATTATTTTAAAACAACATGAGTTAACTACAATTAGTATGAAGATATTTGAAAACAGGTTACAAAAAATGGATTACCGGACTAATGAACATTTCTTTCACCCGTTCGTTCGGATTTTGTCCATTCAACGGCCTTGCAACGACATAGATTGTGTTTAAGTCCCGACACGATCTAATGCATACGAAAAAAAAATAAACAAATATAATATTACATTCAATAATATCGGTTTTTTTTTTTTTTTTTTTTATTCAAGCGCATACCTCAACAGTTTTTCGATTAAAACTTTGCCCACGAAACCTGTTCCGCCGGTGATCAACACACAAGTATCGCGAAAACATTTCTGAACTTGACTCGCCGGCGATTCTTGAAGATCGTTAATAAAATCTTGTATGAAAATGTCACCACCTTCCATTACACAGTTATGTTTCGAAAATATTATATACGTACTATAAAACAGTTAAAAGTTTACGGTTCACCACTCAGTGTGCATTATGCGTATTAAACAATAGTATATTATACCACTATACATGTATACTACTGCGGGTAACCTAATTCATATTTCTCTATATATGGCAACACGCCGAGTTCGTGTTCGCATCGTCTCATTATAATTTACCATAATAGAGTGAATAATATTCATGTATAATTCAAAACCATCCAACTATTTACATGATATAGGTATAAGTATATATACAATACTGCAGTGTACACTGTATACGTCCATATTTTCTAAAACGATATATTGAGTATTGTCGCGGTTTAGAATATTACACTAGGTATGTATACCATACATATTATACAGTACGTACGTTTTATACGACAAACTGTATTAATTTTCATAAATACGTCGATAAAAAAAAAAAAAAATCAAATTTTTCAAGTCAACAATACAGATGTTGCATAACTATAGAAGGGAATATTGTCAGCGTACGAGTTAGAATAACGAAAATTCGAACAGCAGAACAGGGTATGCCCGACCCTTAAAAAGCCCAGTTCGACCCTAACTTGATTTTTTGGAATCCGGCCTGGCTACAAAAACAAGCCTATGGCCGGTTTGCAAAAAATGGTAAAAATTTAAAAAGCTCGGTTCGGCCTTAAGTTTTTTTGAAAGTCCGTCCTGGCCCAGCCCGAAAAATTTTACAAAAAAACCCAGGCCCGGTCCGATAAAAGTTCTAAGACTTTAATAAGCCCGGTCTGGCCCTTTCTTATTTCTAAGGCCTGACCCGGTTTAATTTCAGTGCGAACCGGGCTTTATATGGGCTGAACCGGACTGACCCGGTCCTTACAGGTTTTTAATAGGAAGTATTTATAATAGAAATATTATTTTTATGATAATCACTAAAACCACAGTTAAAATTTGTAGTTTTGGTCATTTAATTTTTTTTTTTTAAATATTTTCACTTTTTTATAATACCTATTTAAAATAAGAGTAAAGCGGAGAATAATTTGGTGTTTAATGATATGTTTTTTTTATGTCTGAATGTTTTTTTTATTTTGAAATAGGAGTCGAACAGGATTTTTGGAGTAAATAATTTTGGTTATTATTTTAAATATGTTATTTTCAATTTTATTTTCTATAGTTTTCTTATTTATAGAGGATAACTTTTAAAAATAACAGTAAATTATTCTATAAATCAAAAAGTAATAATGGTTGAAAATAAAATCTATTTAAACTTATAATTTATACCAATTTATACCAATTATCAAATGTAGATATGCGTTGTACTATATATTGATGTGATGAAAATTTTAAAAATATTTGACCAAGTATTTAGCAATTTGTAAAAAATTAAAATCATATATCATTAAATTTTTTTTATCTCATATATAAACATTTTCAGATAGAAATAATTGATTAACATTTTTTGGAGTAAAGACACTTTTTGATAGAAAGTTTGTTCTAGTTGGTAATTTAATTAAGTTAATTTAATATTTTGCACTACAAATAAAGTTTTCATGCTACAATACTACAATATTTTTTGTTGTATCAGTTCCCTGAAGTAGCGACTTAATTTTTCGGTGGAAGGGTAATATAAATTATACATAAATATCTTTATTCGCTCACTACTATAAATTCGCTTCAAAGTTGCACTAGTTTCATCTTAACTTATTTCTTATAACTTTGCCGGTATTTTTAACAAATAATGTACAAATATATTAAATAGTATATGGCAGACAATTTCTATATAACGTTTACATCAATACGATTATTTCTGACAATAAAATTACAATACAAAAATAAAAGACATTTGGAAAGTAAAATTGTAACAGTAAAGTTCATTTTAAATATAATTTATTTAACCGAGTACCTATATATTTTAGAAATACAATATGTACCATTTTTCAAAATAAATTGTAAATTAGTTTACACGTTTTCCGGTAAGGTAACTTTTTTCGATAGGTTCATATTTATATTATTTGACCGGATATCTCATTATAATAGCCAGCCAATCTTCATTACAAATACGAGCAAACCCACTCAAGTCATTCAACTATCAAAAACCGAAAAAAAAAATTTAAAACCAACAACTTCACATCAAGTAAAGGATATACTTACTGTACTTTTGGATAATATTTCAGGTGAATAGTCATTTCAAAGAAAAAAACGTCAATGCAATCAAATCAGGTCGTTGAATTTATCAGAAATTCATTGTGCAATTGTTGACTAATTTTAACGTGTGGTCTATGAGGTAACATATTATTATAAAATGTTTTATTTTATTATGAATATTGTATAATTTATAACCATAATTGGGGCAAGATACTAAAAAAAATATCTTGATACAAGATACATAAAATATATAAGATATTCTTAGAAATATAATTGTTATTTTATTATAAAAATGTTTGTTACTCATTACAATTTTCCAAAAAAAAATATATGTATATATTATGTTAAATATTTTTTAAAATACATTTTAAGCTAACCCCAAATAGTTGGGTTAGAAAGCGAAAAAGAAGAAGATTGCTTAAAATTATTAAAGAATATACAAATACATTATATTACATTATAATAATGATAAAAATTAGAATGAAAATGTTTAAAATATATGTGTACATAGCCATATAAGTAATATGTAAAGTGTATTGCGCAACGATAATACTGTAAGTTCAAATAGCTGTAACTTTGTAACTACTTAAGTCCGCGGATTTCTGATTACAGATTTGAAATCAGCATAAAAAATACTATAAAACAACATAAAAAAATCGAAAAAAAAAGCGCCCGGTAAAGTGTATTTATACCAAAATATTTGATAAGAGAGTGAAATAAATTTAAATAAATATCATCCTATTACATTTTTATAATATTACATAATCACGATTATTATTCAAAACACAAAAATATATTATTTATGAAATACTATAAAATAATATTGGGTATTATTTTTAATTATAATATTTCAATCACAAGTGCTCCAGTTCATTTGATATATTATTATAAAATTATATTGTAAACCAAAACGTACCAAAACGAAGTGGAAAAAAATATTGTAATTATTATTTCATTATTTAAGGACATAACTCACATAACGGTATATATACTTAATGACATTCAAGCATGAAAATCTAAAATAGAAAAATCGTGAGTTGGCATCAATACATTAACAATGAATAAGAAATATGAAATTATTGTTTTTTTTTATAATAATATTATAAAAATAAAACAATAAGTAATAACTAATATTATAACTCATATTACGAGTTGGGAAAAAAACATTTTAAAAACCTAACCATAAAATATATATATATTGTTCTTTACCGTATTGTACTTAAACGCTGATTCTGGACATAGTTTAGTAATTATAGGATTTTAATTTATAATATCAATTTGAACTCCGATTTATGTAGGTACATATTTTATTACAACTTTATTTCTTTTCAACGGACGGAGCAGTGTTCTCGACCGTTGGTTGGCGACTGAATACAAAAACATAACCGGTACGGGCCGTACCCGTGCCCGTGCTCTTATCGCATTTTGTGTACAATATATATATAATAATAACTGTAGGCTGTAGGATATTGAAATGTTGTCGTGTGATTGTGATAAGCCACGAGTGCATTATCGATATTTTTAGGCAAAGCGCGCTCCGATCGCTAATTGCAATCAGTCACTCGTACCGTTTCGTTGTATACACGCCGTATTAAATCGCTACAATTGTACATTTGTAACAATAATAATTATTTTTTAAAAATCATTAAAACGAATTTAATTATATTAAAATAATTGTGGTATTCATTTCTAATTTAATACAGTCCACTAAATAATCGAGATCCGTACATACGATTAAAAAATGGTCCATTCTTCCGGATTGAAAAACCACGTGTAGTGCGTTCGTGTATTACAACTGTATCAGAAACCATTGTCTAATAATTATCTATTCGATCATCGCAACGAAAAATCATTATTTCGTTGTAGTGCATATTATATAATAGATAGGAACCTTTTTCCAAAAAATAAAAATAAATATAAATCGTACAACCGTTGTACATTCAAAAACTCAGTGCGTTTGGTGCATTATTGTGTTAAGAGGCCGCAACACCAACGAAAAATCGACCTAAAAGCGTGACAAAACTGTGAGATTTTGAAAAGTCGGATTTCAATTCTGAAAACTGTTTTGAATTCATCAGTTTGTCTTCTAGGGATCGATCGAGGCGTTTATTTTTATTTTATTTTTTTAATCGTGTTATTTATCATTAAAAATCACAATTTTTAAACATAGATTATATTTTAACCTGTAATAATAAAGATAAATGCCTCGATCGATCCCTAGAAGACAGGCCGACACATTCAAATCTGTTTACAGATTGTAAATCCGACTTTCCATAGTTCCACAATTTTGTCACGCTTATTGGTCTTTTAGGTGGAAATTTCATGATTACACAACAATAAAATGTGATACGGGTACAGGGCTATTTATAAATTAATTTTAAAACGTACGTAAATATTTCTAAATTGTTAGATTTTTATTTTTCATAATATATCTTAAAAATTGCCTATACAGAACCCCTTAAAAATCGCAGGTGTTGCGGCCTCTTAATGTTCGTGTAAACACCTTCTTATAATACAGGTATTTAGGTTATATATAGAAAAATTAAAATCAAACAATTTTAAATCACTGAAATTTTTGTTTTAATTAAAAATATACAAAGAAAAAAATTATTGATACCTACTTTAAATTTAAAAACATATTCAAATTTTAATAAATAGTTAGGTAATAAAAATATTTTAGTTTAAAAACTTGACTCTATGGCATAATAAATATTATTTATATTTTATTAAAACTATTAATTTACGACAACTTATTATATAGTAACGAGAATATTTGCTGTAGTGCTGTACCTAGGCACTTATAAGCATATGAATGTGTTTTCATAACGTTAAAATTTAATATGTGACTTTTTTATCATAACATGTTTAATGTTTTACCCTCCAAAATTGATTGATATATAAGACCCCAAACATTAATAATTATAACTATATCATTAATTTGTCTTAAAAATATTTAAAAAAGTACATTAACCATTCTTAAATCAGTATTATAATGATGTAATTTTTAAATAAATAAATTTATAATTAAAAAAAATCGAATCGATGCTATTTGATCTGCCATTTGATAATATTTAATACAGTATTATTTTAATAATGACAGAAATCCTTCTTATCATGCGCTATTTTTTTTTTATTATAAAATAATTTAATTCTGATTTTAAATGCATTATTTCCATGGTAAGGTACCCTTTTATTTATAAAGAAAATCGTATCGTATATGTCATAGACTTCGTTTTGTTGCAAAAGAAAATATTAAGGTAGCTGTTATATAATACTACACAACGGAGTACTTTGGATGGCATAGTATTATATAAGTATATGTAGAAAATTGTATTTTGTAATTGAGTAATAATAATAATGACTATAATCAACGATATTGTTGATGACATTATCATTATTTTTATTTGTATACATACATGATTAGCGTGAGGTGATTAAACGACTAAGTGGTGAAATTACATTTACATTATAACAGAGCTTAAAACCGGTAAGAACACCTGTTTTGAGAACCAAAAACTGTTTCATGGTTTTTATTTTGAAATCTAAGGATAGTCCAAACCGATAGACTGTGTTGAAAGGGACAAAAAAAAACCGTAAACCTTTCTCTAAGATCCAAAAAAAAAAATATTATTTATTTTGTGTATCATATCTTCATCATTTTTACTTAGAATTTATATTGTAACATTTTAATCTTTATTTTATAATACCTTATACCTATTTTTATATTATGATATGACATTTATTTATTACATTTTAATAGTAATCTATCTATTAATATCTAAATATATATTATGCTCATGGGTCATTCTTAATGATATTGCGTATAGCTGGTGTAATAAAATTAAATGTAAGATAACAAAATATTTTTAAAATAGTCATCAATGTTGTTTATTGTTATTGTTTTCTACTTCCCGTCAATAATTGTCATATAATGCTATTTTGTGTACTAATGTGGTTATTTGTAAGTTTAACGTATTCACTTATCATTACAAATAAAACTTGTTAAATTAAAGCTCAACATAAAAAATCCAGAATTAGATATGTATTTTAAATATAATTATGTAAATAATCTTAATGAGTGTTTGGTCACTGTATGTAAAAGGTTCATCAGTGGAATACACGCTTCTTGCTTGGAACATCATATTATATTCGCTTTTTATAAGTCATATTATATAGGTTAGTTTCAATCAAAGTTTACAGACTGTACACGAGGTATAGTTATACTCGTACATATATATCATATATGTTAGTCCATGTTTAAAAGAAATATTGAAGTGATAGCAGGCAAGGTTGTTTATGACCATTATTTTATAATTATTATAAATTCTTTATAACTGTTATTTGTGATTGCGACAAAGTTATCTTTATCATTGGATTTATCTTCTAAATAATTTTAATAATCTAACAAATATTCCGGGATCAGAAGGCAGAGACCAAAATGTTGGACGATGAGTATTCTTGAATATTAAAGAGGTTTTTCAAAAGCCTATTTAAATTGTAATTAACTGTCTTAAAAAGTTAGAAGCAGCTTGAAACCGGTAACCGGTTATGAGAAGTAGGAAGTGAATTTAAACCGAAAAGTGATTATCCTAAAAATTAGGAAGCAATTTTTAACTGAGAAACCGTTACCACTTATTTTTTAAGTATTCAAAGAACCGTTTATTAATGTAAATGTATTTAAAAAACCGCTTAATACTGGTTACCGGTTCTCAAAATTTTTGATTAAAAAAACCAAATAGCCGGTTACTGCTATTTTCGGAAGTAGTTTTAAACCCTGCTTTATAATAATATGTTCTTCAGTATAAATAAAATCGGAACTGAGTTTGATAATCTTTGGAAGGCTTTCACGTATAATTCATATAGAATGTATAAGTTAAAATGGTATAAAATGATCTTAAATATCTGTATAATAAATCATTTTTATATCTATAAAAATGGCACAATGTTTTCTGTCATATTGAAGACTTAATGTATTGTATTTTTATGTAAAGCCGCATTCCCACGACTGGTGTACTTGTCCAACATTTGTGACTGGCGTATCATGGCGTGTAGTGGGAATGGTGTTTATTGGTCACTGGTTGCTGGCCACTGGTTACTGGCCATCTACCCGTAGGTTGTCGGTAAATGTAACACCAGTCAAAGAGATTATTATCAGTAAACCAATAATTGTGGTAGCGTTCCCACGACGTGACGAATATTGGTCATATGGTTATTTATTGTTATCACTTTATCAGCTATCAGTATTATCAGTTATCAATTTTAGTGTACATAAATTATATTTATTACAATCACAATTTTGTATTGTTTTACATTGTACCTATTTTCCAATTTATTTTATAATTATTATTGTTATTGATATACGAATATACAATATATTTATATACACGTATTATAAATTATACCTAATTATAATTATGGATTGGATTAATGAAATGTGTCTTGAGTTTTTAAAAGTATATGAAACCAAAACATCAATTTGGAATCCAAAAGATGTGGATCACAAAAACCGAAATGCTGTAAATGATGCATGGGCGAATATACAGCAAGAACTAAGTTTCCCATGCACAATAAATGAATTAAAAAAAAAAAAGAATCTTTAATGTCTACTTTTAGACCATTATTGAGCAAAATGAAAAGTAGTATGAAAACAGGAAGTGGTGCAGATGATGTATATAAACCCAACTGGTTTGCATTTGATACAATGGCTAAGTTTTTAGTCAATGTATATCGGCCAAGACCTACAATAAGTACAGAGGTAAGCTTTATTAAAATATTTACCTATTGTTGTATAGGTACCTACTTTTATATATTTTACACAAATACACAATTTGTGATACCATATACTTTACTTTTTTTATACTTAAATAGACTGAATTATTTTAAAGTTATAGCCATTTAAAATTATAAAAACCCATTTATTTAAGGTATACATTTAAAAAATTTCCTTATAGTACAGGGGTGGCCAACAGGTCGATCGCGAGATGAATTAGAGTCGATCGCGACACCATTTCACATTTTCTTTAATTTTTGAATTTTTTTTAGAAAACAAATAAAATATTTTTTTGTAAATTTGTGTACCTTTGTATATCCTACGAATATAGAAATTAGATTTAGAAAAAGGCAATAAATAACTATGAAAAATGAGTCTATATTTTACGTTCCACGTAATCTAACGGATATCCCATTAATTCCTATTAACGGCCTTTATCGCGTTCGTATAAATTGATAAATCGAACCAGTCCACAATGACAGTAACAACAGATATCTGATATAATAAACATATACATATATACCTAGTATA
>JAIPRL010003688.1:0-44619 GCA_025469235.1 Pemphigus obesinymphae | reverse complement strand
ATTAAAAAACTATTATGAAAATCGAAAAATGACCTCTCAAAAGTACCAACTAGATGCAATTTGCTACCGGAAACAGGGTATGAGTGTAAAGATCGGAGCACTCCTTCTGGTAGTAAATTTTTTAACAAAGAAAAAAAATAAAAATAAAAAATAAACATAATTGTAAAACCACTAGCTCCCTCGCTACGCTCAGAATCTAAAAAATGTTAATAAATATTGTTGACAAAAAAAAAAAAAATAATAATTTTCTCACTCAATAAAATAAATATATGTATATAAGAGCAGAGTCTTCACGAGTAAGTACATATTTGCGTTTCGTGTAAGTTTAAAACTTAAATTTATATTGAAACAAAAAAAAAAAAAACAAAAAAAAGAGCGATGTTTATATTTTTCTTATTATATGATATTGTACTAATTTGCTAAAAAATTCAGTTGAATAATAATTGCCAGCGACACTTAAGTATAATATAATATATTAATTTTAGTAGTAACCATATTTTATATTATAAGGCAGTAAATATATGTTTATACCGAACGTAAATACCCACTGTAGCGCAATTTAACGACATAAATATTTTATGGATATATATAATATATTTTTTTATCTCGTATCCAAGACTTACGGTTTTTCTATTTCGACAAACGTCGTTAAAAATGGAATTTAATATATTATTACATTAATGGAAGCACTATGAATAATTAAAGGACGATAATGTAAGTGGTCAATTATGGATATTGTGTCAAATTAACCATAATAAATTATTATTCAGAGGACTATAAAAAAATATCGCGTACCTGTTTATTTTACATTGTTTTCGGTTGATTTGTATTTCGTAACGATGAAAATATGTTAGGCGCACACAGTAGGTATCAATTATTATTTGCCCAAGATAAAAAAAAAAAAAAAAAAAAAAACCGTCAAAATACAGCTGGCGCACAGAATACGTTCAATCATAACGTACGCTATCGGACAACGTACGATGTTCGACATTTTTAAAATGTACAGGTAGCACAATGTGTGTTTAGGTATGTAGTTTTTCAGTGATTTTAAGATTTATCATAGTAACACTGTTTGTCAGAGATTTTTCAGTTACTTGTTTTGTTGTTATATAGATAGATGTACTTACACGAAATAGGTACTTTTGGCCGGCTCTGAACTAAAAACACGGAACGCGCATCATATATGAATCACATATTATAAATTTGTGCCACCGTGTTGTTTCCAAATCATGGAGAAATAAAAAAAAAAAAAAACGAGTAAACGATATCGAGATAACGATTTTATATTCTCTGATTATCACTGTTATATTTATTGTTTACACTGAACTAAAAACACATTTTTTAATGTTTTTAGTTCAGTGGTTCATTATGATTGTTATCACAGAACACCATCATCACCATGAATATTTATAATTATTATATTTTGATAATTTAAACATTTAAGTTTTGTAATACACCGAATTATAAAAATCATTATTATGTTATTCTAATTTTTCCTCGATTCTTGAAATATTAAATCAATACGATAATAAGTAGGTAAATAATATAGTTTATGTTTTAAATTACATTGATATTTGAAAATAAAGCCGACCATGAAGTACCAATTTTTCATTCATCCATTAATTCGAATCGACATCTCAAATGTGAATTTATTGAAACCGTTTTAAGTAAGACTGTTTACAATTTATTTATAGCAAAATTTTCTCATTTTTAAAAAAAATACAATATAGTAACAGAACTGGATTAAAATAATTCAGTGAGTAACAGTCACGGCTGTAAAGAATACCTACTCATTTATCGAATGTATTTAAGTAAATACTCAAATATATTTAAAAACTATTTGATATAATTTTCACACTTTAAAAAAAAAAATTGTAAATTGTAAATTTCATGATCATATCACAATATTGTATTATCAATGAATAATATATGTCTACGAAAACGTTATTATATCATGGAAACAAAAAATGTCAGGAAACAATATGGTTGGCTTCTCGTGGGCACAAATTTTATTCCCAATACGCGTTCCATGTTTTTAGTTCAGTGTTGGGTGGCTAGGAGTCTGAACGTTAGAAACCATTTACGATTTTACTTATTAACTATGCTCGCCACCCGGTATAGGCCATCGTCAGCCACTGTTTTTAAATATTAATTGTTATTATCGTCCAAATAGGCGTTGTTTTGAGGTATATCGCACGACAGAATGTATGTTTGAATCTGGAATGAAAATTGAACGCCTATACACCACGGTCCACGAGCCGCTCAAATCGACAACAAATTTGTGTTGTAGGCTTGCAATTGTAAACGGTTTAAGTTCACTCAGTGTGTAAGCAAAAACTACTAACGTCATTTAGACCACAATATGATATGTGACAAACAGTTAAAACATATTATCATCAGATCACCAGTAATCTATATTACTTGATAACATCCTTTAAAACGTTCTACGGTCTGTATATAATATAAACACAATAATTTATATATCTGTATGTGACTACACTGATTTTGGACCTTGAAACAGAAGATTGTATTCCCAGTTGAAGTGTACTCGAGTCAAATCTTCTAGTATGTATTTTAATTTAGTCTTGAAAACACCATCATTTTATTTTATCACTCGACTCTTGACGAACAGTATCACTATAATGTAACACAAATCTGAAAATCGTAGCAATGCAATGAACTGCAAAGCTACATTCTCAAAATGCTTAATCTAAATTTTTAAACGATCATACGAATGCCTATAATATCATAATGAGCCATCAGTATCCATTAACATTTAATTTGGGTCTTGAAGCAGTTATGCGAGAAATTTAAGTGAGAAATTAAGGCATCAGATTTGTTGTTAACTCGAAATTGTCAATTATAATTAAAAAAAATATTTGTAATCGTATGATTATTTTGAAAAAATTATTATTAAAATGTATATCATAATAAAATGATAATAATAAATCGATATTATACTATAGAGTGATAATATATTTTGTTTTTATTACTAATGGCAGTATATTTTTTTTTAGATTTTTTAATTTTATCACTCGTATAAACCATACGATTTTTTAGACAAGTATCTATCACTAATTAAGTTTATTCCAAAGTTTTACGAATATTCACGGAGTTAACAACTTGTTTGGGTATAAAGACCTTATGGTTCGTAATTTCATGGATAAATTATGCTATTTAGAATAATTATGAAAATATACAGTTTTGTACCCAATACTATAATTTTAATGTACCTGCACGTTATGGGCTTACGTTAAGTATGACAATACTGAAAGTATAAATTATTTCGAGATAATTACATTGGAAAATCTTTATGGTTACGGAATAATTCTGCACGCTTTATACTTAGGACTCGTATAATGGAATATGAATTTATTATGGTCATTATGGTATAACAATAGTATTTGACATAAATTCGTAATTTCCGTTTTAATCTATATTTGGTTGTTCTGGTTAATTGTATTGTGTATTTTTTTACAATTTATAACGTCGCTGTCTTAGATGGAATATAAATTACATAAGACTATATATATATACATGTTTTTTAATTAACCGTAATTTATTTATTTTTTTCAGTAATTAAAGTATCGTATCTAATTATTAGTAATATTATTTTTTAATTAAAAATAAATTAACTTTTAATCAGGATTTATTATTGCTGGTATGATAAACTAAAAAACTGAGAGTGGGAAAAAGTACATATTATACTACCTATTATAATAGTATTTTGATATTTCATAATGTATAATTAATGTATAATTAAAGTAATATGAAACAAAAATGAAAAATTCATTGGATATTTATAAACGACCATTTTCACGATCATACACTCGTATCATAAACTAATATTACACTATACTCTTACACGTATATTATTATATTAAAAAAAACCCAATTACTGCATGTAATAGCTATCAAGTAGGTCATTGTGAACAAATTTAAATCTGTAATTTAAATATGGGATATATTATCCAGTAATATTTTAAAAAATCAATATAGACTTCAATTTGTCATGCATTTTTAAATTTTAAATTTTGAGCATAGCTAGGAGTATATGTAAGTAATATAGAAGTACAAATATTTTTTAAACGAACCCCTTTAAAATAAAACATGGCTGTGTGCCTAGGAGAACAGGCCGGTTTCGGACTATACTTATATACATATTATGTGTATGCGTGTGGGTAGTTTATCGAGTAGAAAGGAAAACTATCAACAATTTTTATAAATTGAAAAATTATAATGCCACGGAATTGAAATCAAAATCAAATACTTTTTGTAGTAGACTATCTGACGTCATTCAATTTTTAAAACTGTTTCACCATTTGTGGTAATTTATGTAAAAAAAATTGGTTGGTTTGGTTTTATTTTATGTACCTACTACCTATGTATACTATACTATGTATAATCTATAGGTATGTATGAATTTTTTTACGAGTTTACTTATAAGTTTACTCATACTTCTGAGTGTATTGATTTTTAACTTAATTTTAGAAATTTTATTATAGATGATACTTTAAAAAAATGATTTTTTAAATTGTCCAATTAATTTTTTAAAGCGGAAAGAAAAACTAACAAAAATAACCAGAAATGATTGTAAATCGTAAAACTATGTATTATATTGCTCAAACCCGTATTTCAAATGCCATAATTATTCCGTGTTTTCATTTTTATGGTATATGATTTATATAGTCATTACTGATTATATAAACAGAACTCAAGTCAGCTTATTAACCGAATACCTAACACAATACAAATATATTAACATATTATGACGTAATATAAAATATGCTGTATGAATATTGTTTAACATTGATTAGCTTTATATGATTATTTTGATATTTATAACTAAAAAATATACATATAAATAATTTTTCACCATTTTATTCCGTACTCCTTAGTATACAATATACATTATGTTATATTTTAAAGGGAAGATGGTAGACATTTATCGTGTTCCGTATTTTTTTTTTTTTTTAAAAAAGGGGACTTATTCTTAAAAGTCGGGACAGTACCCTATTAGTGGCGAATGTGTAGTCATATTACACTACGGTGATATGAATAATATCATAAATTTCTATTTTTCAATACAATATAATATTTTTCATAGACTACTTATAGTTATTAAATTCACAATTATCGTTTTCAAATCATATTATTATTGCATATGGAATAAAAAAAAATGTGATTTCATCACATGCGCCTATGTGAAAATATAAGAATTATATATACATATATAGATAAAGAAATCAGGCTTGATAAAAAGTATTTAACATTTTAAGTACGTTGTATAATACACTGAGTGTACCAACAATATATACCTGCGTAATATTAATAAAAAGTTAAACGGATACGTTTTTAATTAAAAATTTAAATAGCGTTTTTAAAATAACATTATTAATAATTTTTTATTATGTGAAATATACATATAAATCGTATAGTAGGTAGACAGTTATAATTTAAAGGTAAACATAAGAAATAGAGCCAAAAATATATATATTATATAAAATAATATAATGCGAGAAGAATGGAAACATTTAATGATTTGTTCAAACTAAAAACCTGCATTTTTCAACAATTATTTTTATTGGCTGTAATATTCATATATATATAATATATAGGTATATAGTAATGAAATTTTCGTAAAATCCATTAATATTATTTGACGTTGATGTAATATTAATATTTTACATAAAATATCATGACCGACAAAATTATTAATTATGAAAACTATATAAATAATTTATAAATACTTATTGAGTCTTCTCTGTATACAGATTTATGTTTTTATATTTGTAAACGTATATTGTATATATTAACATAATATGAAAATATGTGACGGAAATATGGTCAGAAATGTTCCAAGAGAGTATTAAAATGATTAGTATCCAAGTGTTAAATTAACATTTTGATGAGAAATAAGGGTTTTAATTAAAAATTAAAAATATACTTTTAAATAGTTATACATATTTCGAATACCTCAATTATAATATTTATACATAATAAACAAAATAATTATGCACTATTTTATGTTCTCGGTTAAAATAGTCATATTTTTTTATGAAAACTGTAGGTATACCCGTATATATATAATATATATTTTGATTAAAAACAAATAATAATCATTTTGTTTATAATGGTATATAAAAATGATAAAAGCGGATAATGATGACTAAAAAAGTTTGGGATATTGTGAAAAATTCAAACAAAAGATGGTGTCTTTTTGCATTTTGTAATTTAATATAACACCAAAAATATATAAAGTAATTATGTAAGTATGCACTTTTTTGAAGAATTTAAAATTTTGTACACTAGCAATTATTTATATTAATCTTGATTTTTTTTTTCCAAACCACAAATATTCAATTTCAGATTCAAGTAATTATAACTAATGCCTAAATATAGGTTAGGCACTGACATTAAAATAAAGGAAGATTTCGATCCGAAATTTTGGTATAAGAATGGATTCTTTTTTAGACCTACTGCTACTACTTTTTCTGTTATATTATTTACAAGTTCTTTGTTTTAATTTGTATTTATATTTTTTTTTTTTATCATCTTGTGGGAAGTATAGGATATTTTCTTTAAATAATTTCTCAAAATCATTTTTCCATCTATTTCGTTTTTATCTTCGTATCTAGCCAATGGAATTCCTGATTCTTAAATTTGATACACCTCACTAGACATTTATCTCATAAAATAAATATATATATATATATATTAATATAGTTTTTATAGCTATTATAATACATATTGTGCCTTCTTAATCTTTATTTTAACTATAAATACCATACCTTGTCGTTTCTTGGACGTCCATTCTTCTCTATTAATCACCAATCTTCTCATATTAACGTACAGGATGCAATCAGTTTGCCTCATCATTTATTCAATGAATATCTTCCTTGGTCTTCATTTACCTTTTATTGACCGTTTATCCTACCTTCAAGTATATGTTCGTCATAAACGAATTACGTCTCAGCGGGTGGCATTTTCCGCTCGTTGCTCATATACCTATCACTAAGCAAAGTCTTTTTTCACTCACTCGATTTTTAAGTATTTTTAAGTTACTTTTCATTTAAATCCAGCTGACTCAAATTTTTTTTCTCCAAATCCATATTATCATTACTCCTAACTTCTACTCGTCTTGTTCAGATGATGGATTCATATTTCGCATCCACAAACAAAACGTTCTACACATAATATTTTTTCTCATTTTTATATTAAATTTTCTATTTCTATGTAATCGTCTTTTTTTGTATAAATACTATTTTTTCTATACCTATTTGTCATCTTATTTCTATTGAGTATCTTCCATCACCAGTTAAATGTACTGCCCAAATACTTGACCTGTGGAACTTGTTCAATTGAATAATTATCTATGTGTAACTTTGCTAAAGGCACTACTTTCCTTATTTCATCACTACCATTGTTTTTATTTTCCTAGCATTTATTTGTATGTGGTACATCTGTTGTACTTTAGTAAGATCAGTCGGGAATCTTGTAAGTATATCTCCGATTCAGGCACTAATATAATATGCTGTCATAAATCTGATGGAATATATTTAAATTTCTCCGTTTGTGTTTATTACCACGGAGCTTTTCTTGTGCTTATTTATTATCTCTTTTATAAATTAATTGAATTAAATGATGACAAGGAATGACATTGTCTTATTCCTGTCCTAATTTTTTCCGTGGTACTATATTCTCCGACCTCTATCATTGACTCCTAATTCTTGTGTAGCAAGAATATGTTGTGTATATTTTTTTATTTGCATGTTCAAGAAATGAACCATCTTAGTAGAAAGTTTAAATCGGATGCTAAAACATCTATGATTAAATTTGTATGTTTTTATGAAATTGTACTTTTTGATATTTTTAACTTTTATAACACTTTATTTGTTCAATTTTTTGTTTTTACTTTTTCATTAAATTTTCTTGAATTTTTATCGATTACAATATTTTTGCATTTAATATAGATAAATTGCAATATATTGTACTTTATTATTCATCAAATTGTAAAAAAAAAATCATTACATTAGAATTAATATATATTTACAAATATATATTGTAGTTTCTAACGTGAAATACTTTTCGACTTTTGTGATAATTTTAGTAGCTATATGCATAGTATATTTTTTTATGTTACTATGCCAACTATTCAGAAATGTTAATTTTCCATTTTGTTTGTAACTTGTTGGTTTTTGGTTATTTATTAAATATGTTTAGACACCTTATATCCCCGTTGTGTCCGTCCATCTATCCATCTGCCCTATCAATTCATTGTCATAGCTACAATTATTTTAAATTGTATTATCTATGTACTAGAGATTTGGAAATCGATCACCCTTATAACTATTCAATTTAATAGTTACTAGGGATATAGATACCGGGAATAGTGTTTTTTTGCTAATGTCCATGTATAGTCTTACAATTTTTGGCCAATATCAATGTTCACCATTTTCGTTCGTTCTATTAGTAGTAATTATGTTTTTATATAGAAGTTACTATAGTAAATGAATCATTTATATTAAGAATATACCTCTTTCAAAAAAAAATAAACTGTAACCAATAATTTTTTAGATTCTGAGCATAGCCAGGGATCTAGTGGTTTTACAATGATGTTTATTTTTTTTTCTCTGTTAACAAATTTATTACCAAAATGAGTGTTCCGATCTTTATATGCTCACATAGTTTCCTGTAGCAAATTTCATCTAGTTGGTACTTTAAAGAGGTCATTTTTCAATTTTATTAAAATTATCAATTTTGAGATATTAAAGTCCAAATAGTTGGTGAAATGAGATTTTAAGACCTGAAAAAATTTAATATAACGTTAGTCGTGCATTAATTTACCTAAATTAAAAAAATTCAGCGGAAAAAAAGTATTTATATATTTTTTATTATTTTACTCTTTTTTCAAATTTTTGTTCATTATTTTATAAAATATTATCATAATATATATTTATAACTATATTATTAGTAGGTATAATCTGCAGTAATTGTCAAGTATATCCACCGAAACTTCGCTCAGAATCTTTTTTTTTAGAAAGAAATGATTTATCATTGGTTTCAAATATAATATATCCACCACCAGTATCTTACCTAATGAGCGAAGTGCTTCCATCCCCTACTGACCGGCTTTTTAATTACATATATATTGATAAACAGTTCTTTGAAAATTTAAAAAAATAAAAGGTTACCAATAACCGATTTAAACTCGCCTCATATAACTTTTAAGATAGTAAATTCTCGATTTAAAACCACTTCCTCTTTCTCATAACCGGTTTATGAATTTAAACCCCTTATAATTTTTCAAAATAATTAATGGCCATTTATATTAGCTTTTACAAAATCTTTATAAAATATATGACGTCAAAATAAAATTCAATTAAAAATTATTTATTTAATCTAACAAATATTCCGTGACTAGAAGACAGAAACCAAAAAGATGAACAATATTAAAATAATTTTTAATTTAATTTAATTTTGAAAATTAAATTATTATTAAAAATTAATAGTAAACTATAAAATGGGTTGGTACACATAATTAAAAATACATTAACATAGGTACATATGTGACAAATTAATAATAATATTTTGTAATGAATATAAGCTACACTGTATATATAATAAAATAATATAATAATTGGCGATAAGTAGGAAGTAATAACATTGACGACCATTTTTGAAATTTTTCGTTTTCCTAAACTTTATTTTGTTGTACTATCTATAAACAGCATCATTATAGAAGAGCCAAAACTATGATATGTACCTACTATAAAAATGTATGTTGTATTTTAATAAAATAATTGATATCTTTAAGTTATTATAAAATAAAAAAATTCCATAAATATAAATTTCAATTATAAATGATTAACAAAATATTAATAAAACAAATAATATTATATAAACAATAAATTTATATTATTTAAATTTTGGAGAAGAATAAGTGCTATTTTGTGTTACTTATAACACAGCTGGTTACCGGGTTTATTAGAATTATCGGTATTGTCATAAAACGATTAACGGTATTTTTAAAACCCAAAATATAATTTTCGATTAGCGGTTGCTGATGACCGTTCCTTAATAAAAACGGGAAATCGATTTAAAAAAAAAGGGGGTTTTTACGGTTTTTCTAAAACTCCGGTTACCAGTATGAAACCCTGGTTATCATATACACAAGCATTATTAAGTATAGTAGTAAAAACAAATTCATAAGTTAAATAGAAATTGTATTAGGATAATTTATCTGAATCTAGGGAAAAAAGCCAAAGAAAAAAAAACTACAGAAAAAAAAAGCCAAGGAAAAAAAGACAAATTGTTTTAGTTTGGATTTTATACATAATATCATTGATTATATACATATATATTATTATTATATATATTATACTATATATAATCAATGATAATATAATAAAATAATGATAACTAAATATTTTTTATTTGTTTTCATGTTAAAAACAAATCATTTTCAATAATCACAGATATAATAATATGGTATTGAGCTTATAGTCAATAATAATCTTTATAATATTATAATTCTCAAATTCTTAATATTAAAAACATCTTAGTAAAAGTGTATGGAATATGATGTATATTGCTGTTAAAAAATCTGGAATACTTTAGTATGTGAATAATTATCAGAATCCAAAGATAAAACAAAATAAATATCCTACAAAATAATAAATATAATGAAATTATTACCATAGAATATACTGACTGACCATTAACATTTAACATAATATATTATAATATTATAATATTAATATTATCTGTGATAATTGAATATTATTTATTTATTATACCGTTAATTATAATGTGATTATACCCATTATATTATGAGAAATTAATAAAAAATACCTAGTTATCATTATTTTGTTATACTATGTATATAGTCCAAACTAAAACAACATGTCTTTTTTTTCCTATTACCAATTTATCTTTACAATCTAAGTATTTTTTGAAAAGTTGACATGTTAGATAAAAAAAAAATATATATAATATTATATACCTACTCATTCAATGAGAATTCATTTACTGAAGTTTCATAGCGTGTTCCTATGGTACGTCATTAATTAAGTAGAGTCCGAGTCACAATAAATGTAAAGATATTAATTTTATAAAATATTCTCGAAGGCAAAAAAACTCAATATTAGTAATACGTTTTTATTTTTTTTTAGTAATTCGTGAAATCAACTCTATTCGACTATACCACGACCACAGTGGGGTGATGATTACTCCAATTACAATTGTGCTTGGTGGTAGTGGTGCCTAAACAGAATTCAAGTTTTGGATTTCATTTATAAGTCTGGCCGGGAAGCCAGTGAATTTCTCGGAAAGAAACAAGCCGTGTAAGAATACACTTGATGACCCCCGGGAATAACCTTTTGATTCGTCGCCAAAGTTTCCGATGACTCTTGAGTCTTGATTAATCCCCACGGAACGTTTGTTCAAATGGGTAGAGAAGCTCGATAATATTTCCCCGGTGATCCAACAACTCCACCACCCTTGATTCGTAATAGAAATTGAAAGGGAAGTGGAGGGACAGTTGTTAAAAAAAAAAAAAATTATACTCCGTTTCACCAATTTTTTTTTTTTCAGTCGGAGCCCTGTTTTCAGGTTTGTAATTGAAATTGCTTACATTTATGAATCCCGAAAATCCATTCACAAAATGTTATCTCTCTATAATGAAGATAACATTTTATTATTAATTTTTTTTAAACCCTTCTTTTTTCAATTAATCTTCAAATAATATTTTTCCGATTCATCAACTATCGACTTCAGCTTTCAATGTCAAATTTTCCGTATTTTACTTTAAAAAAGTGACCAATTCGTTACTTTATATGGAAAATATTTGATAAACCAATTATTGATTAAATGCATAATATAATACCCCTACTTTATTGCCAATAATTATGACGTGTGTTCTAAAGCTGTATAGGCATTTATTTTCGTAAAAATGTTTGTGCCCTTCCAATAATAACATGCCACAACATAAGAGAGACAAACATTTCTCAGGGAGTAAGCTAAACATCCATTTCATTCGATTACAATAGATACGAAAAAATATAGGATAGAAAATGTATACACTGCGAGCGTGCAAGATTTCCCTGTTTCTATAACTCCCACAATATTACGACTAAAACATTTTAAAGACGGTCGATTGTCAAATAGACAAAGGCTCTAATAACCATGAAAATGAATCGATAATAAGGATGGAAGGACACAACGGGAATATAAGGTATATATATATATATGTGTGTATGTGTGTATGTACATAGAAACCTAAACCGTATCTATATATATATATATATAAGTATAAGAATAATCGTTTAAAATATATAGGTATTTTTATTATTATTATTATTTTTTTTTTGTAAAATGTATAAAAAGAACGAAATCCGCCCAATTTTTATTTATTTTTTTTTAATTTGATAAATATTTCGATATAATTTATAGAATATGAATGGTTCTATAATGGCAGGTGATAACGGTGATAACCCAGGACTCCCGGAGTAAATATCTGTGTTAATGGTACGGACGGTCCGCGGTGTACCTATACACATTATCTGCACGAGCGCCCGCGGCGTACCTAGACACGGCGAATTTATATTGTAAACTGTAAAACGTGAACGGTTATTGTGTACTTTCGGAAAATTTCCTATCATTTTTATCAGGATTTTTTTAGTTTTTAATAATATTTGTAAAACGTACCAACAGTTGGAATGATAAAACAATCGATGCAATTCATACTTTGAATTAATTTTTATTCGTATTTATAAATAGTTAAAACAGAAGAAATTTGGGGGGATTTTCCCCTAGATACAATAATTTGTTGCGTATCTATACAAATCGAACACAAAACAAAACAAATCTCGGAGGGGACATAAAACTGAAGACTGTACGTGAGGAAAATAGCGACGGCTGTCATGACTTTCACAGATTGTGCCAACCTGCGGAATAGAACATGGTTAATGTTATTTTTTTTAAACAAACACTACATAATCATATAAAATTCTTAAACAGTGTCATTGTGTTATAAGGAAACATAAATCTGAAACCTGTCGCAAGACTACGCTAAGTTACATTCGCTTAAGAGCCGGGGTTAAAAAAGGGGGGACGCAGAAGGAATCGTTCCCCTTACCTCGAACGGTTGTTAGAAAGCGTCCCCATTAACGATTTCTCCGTAAGCTAAAATTATGATTTAAATTATAACCAAAATATAACTGAAATTACAACCAAACCAAATATCAATCAATACGGTTCGGAATTTCTTTGAAATTAAATCTTAGTTTTTTATTATTATTATTATTATTTTTTTTTTTCATCAAATATTGAAATATATTATTTTAATTTTATCAAATGTGAAATCAAATATTTTATCAAATGTCAAATCACGGACCAAAATAGAATCTTATGCCGGTCCCACACGACTGATTGTGTTGTTTTGCAACAATATTTATAAATACAGTATACGGTTTCGTGTGCCGAAAAATGGTTTGGGGGGGGGGGGCGGGGGCGGGAATCGACTACGTAACTCGCACGTTAATTATCATTGTTATTTGCAATCATTTTCCAGTCGTCCTCCTCCTTTAGTAAATTTTCGCCGGACCAATGCTATGATTTGTGTTAATGCGATCGTATTGTTCTGGTAAACACGATTTACGACTGAAAAACTTTTCGATAATGCCGGGCCGTGTGTTTGTGTACGGGAGAAGACCTGTATAACGAACCCTATTGATTTCAAAATCCGAACATTACCGCGAGATGCGTGTAAAAGGGACGCAAACGATATTTCTGACCTCTGTATATTTTTTTAAAACGTCGGGAATCTTCTGTACGTCATTTTATGGGTGTCGCGCAGGATTTCGAAAAAAATCGCGGAATTTCGGAAACCTATTTCGGAATATTTTTGTTCGTTTCGCCGTAAGTACGATCATTAACATATATAAATATATATTAAATTTCTACGGCATTTTTTTTTTTTTTTTTTTTTTTACGGAGCCGTTATGAAAACCCTACCGAGGAGAGGACTCGTCCTCAGTGCTATATTATAATATTATATACCTACACTAAATAGTTCTTTAAGTATTATCATTCGACACCCTCCCGTGTTTGTGCGTTCAGAGTATTCTTCAGATTTGAATATTCCTCCTACGACTTTCTCACAAAGTGTTATATATACAGTACACACATAAAGGTGATGGGCTGCAAACTGCGAAATTTCCATTAACTTAAATCCGACAAATATTTATCGAATGTAAAACAATTTTCTTTCTCGATCCGTGCATAATTTAAACTCGATTTTAATTTCACCGTTTCCTTTTAACGTTTACGCACGGTTAACAGTATATAGCTGTTTTTCGATTACAGTGTCCGCGCGGTATCGATACGCGAATTTGATCGAAGCACCTACCTATACAGTTGTGTTATTTTAATGTCATAGACTTACTATGCAAGTTTATAATTTAATATAAATACGTGCATAAATATATATATTATCTATGACGTTGCATTTGATGAAACTAGCCTCGCATGAATATAATTCTATATGTTCCTTACAAAATAATATCCTTTAATGCTATAGTAATTCCTTATGTTTGCCATTCGATAGTTAAATCAAACGTGACATCGAAAAGTCAATAGTATTATATTTATTTTTTCGTCTTCCGAGTGCTGAAATTATAAATACAGTAAGTACAAAATATCAAATGGAAATGGATTAAATTGTATGAGATACCCATATAGTAGTAGTTAAAGCAATTTAATCAGGTACACTAATATCCTTATCTATACATGCTGAAACTCTAAAGCAATGAAAGGAAAGTTAACAGGAACCTAATTTTCACTTAATGACATGGTAGTAAATGGTGATTTGCCAAATACTCGAAAAATGTCATAATCAAATTACATTTATAAATCAATATAACTTTATAGGCTTATTATCAAAACATTCATGTTTTTATACGGTACCTACATTTTAGATATCATCGCAGAAGAATGTGAATATCCTTAAAAAAATCATCGACTAAACTCCCAAGATTTAATAGCCATTTTCAATAGAAAATCCTGGTTCTTTGCTGTGAAAGTGTCAAACTACAAGCTTATTTTACACGGTAGTTGTTTGATTTGTAAAATATGTTGGACATTATATTGCTTTGCCATATACTTGGTTTTGAAACTTATAGATATCTATCGCTGGAGTCTAAAATCAAGATATTTGTGTATAATAATACAGTTATTACTTATTACACTGTTTATGCTTGTTCGTTTTATTTTTATAAGAGAATTTAAAACACATGACATTTATAGTTTTGTAGTCTCGCGAGCTAATGTTAATTATAATGTTTTTTTTTCAATTTATGTACATAGGATCAACGTAAAAATGCCATGGACTTGTAACTGGACATAATCTCCCCCAATATTAAATTTACGTACATTTTTCGTATTTGATTTTAAAGATGTAATTAACGTTAAATCTTAATATTTTTATTTATTACTTCAGCAATTATTTGAATTTCAAAAATAGTATTTGTTATGTAATGATTGGGATTTTGCAATAGCTCGGTGAAAATACTCACAGTCAATGAAATGTCGAGAAATTCGCATTTAACGCTTAAAATTTGTCTTGATACACATTTTTATTTTATTTTTTTCAAGACTCGAATATGAACTGTAATATGTTACGAGTATGATGACGAAAGCGTTAGTTTTATGATATTTTTATTTTCAAGAAACGTTTTAACGCTCGACTTATTTTCTACATGCAAATCATTTAAAATGCAACTTAAATTACGCTACGAACAAGGGACATATGTTGACGATTATTCACTCGTTTATGCTCCATTTAAATGTCTAAGTATAGTTCAAAATCATCGTATATATAATTACATGAAATGTATATATTTCTAAATATTAAGACACACCTAATCACATTAAGTTCACTGAAGCTAAAAGTTCATCAAATACATACTCTTTATGAATGTAGCATTTTTATCAATAACTCATATTCTTCGTTAACAATTTCATTAAAAATAAAATTCTAAAATCAATCTGCGAGAACTTCAAAAGGGCTGTAGTTAAATAATACCAAAATATTGAGCTTTTTATAGATTATAAATTAGCTTTAAAAATGGTTCGATTGTTCAAATATGTTTTTGACGTATTAAATTAACATATACTTTAAAGTTAAAAATTAAATTACCAATAAAAATAAATTATTTTAACATTTTGTAGATTTAAAGAATAACAAATGATAATAATGAAAATGTTGAGAACTATAGTGAAATCAATTTTGGAAAATCTATAGCCATAATTCTTGATATAATGTGAATATTTTCCTGCATTTTTTTAAAATAAAATATATGACTAAAGGTCTTGGTTTTTGCATGATTTATAAAAATAAATATTTTAAAAATCGTCAATATTTTTTTGATTTTTGTGAAAAAAATCCAAATAACCATATTATTGAGTTACTTATATCGATATTAATTTTTTTACTTTTCAATTGCTCTCATTCAATCTAAATGCAACCAAATTAAAAAAAAAATTCTCAATACTATCAATAAATAACTCTATAAAATTGGTATTTTGAAACTTTTGACGATTTTTGATATGTTTCTTATTTTAAATATTTCAAAACAGGAGGCCATTAGTACCATGTATTTTATTTTTAAAAAATGTAGTAAAATATTCGCACTATATCAAGAATTAAGGCAAGAATTAGAATTTTCTAATTAATTTACATACTGTATATATATTTTATAGTAAATTGAATATATATATATTTATCCCAACAAAAATTGATTCAGCTTTAAAGTTTATTACAAAAGGGTCATTTAATTATAATTTTAAGTTGGTAAATTTCAAAATGATTGATTAAATGAACTAAAATTATACAGGATTAATATGGAAATATTTGTGTATAATATGTAAAGTATAAAACTTGTTTTTATAAAATAATTTTTAAAGCTGCAGAGTGTAAAAATATACATATTTTATAAATATGTTTTAACTTTTGAAGTTTAAATACATTTTGAAATATATTTACCTAAATATTGGATTGTTTTTAATATTCATCATTCTCTATTTCTAGAGTATGCGTTTATACATTTATTAAATTATATAATATGTAATTGTACTTTAAAAAAGTAAGTATTATATTTTATTAATTTGGTGGAGTATTTTTAATTTGTAAAAATATATAGAAAAAACATTAAGTTTTAGATATTACTTTATACTACATATAATATAATATATTTACACGATATAAAAAAACGCTGAATCACTACAGTTGAAGTATTTTTGTGTTTCTACATTTAATACATTTTAAAATTGTTACTTCATAACATGTGATTTCATAAATTCTAGTTTGAATTAAGTACAGCCATATTATGAAGCGTATTATTTTGTATTAATAATTACTTCAATTTTTTTTTTTTTTTTTGCTTCATTCTTTAAATACGCTTCTAATACTCTGTAAAATGTCAAAATATTTAATATTTCGAAGGGAATTGATATATTCTATAAATTATGTATTTAAGTAATATTAAAATTTACTGGCATCGGATTAAATTATATACTATTATCTAATGCTCGATATTATATTTACTAAAGTTTTACATAAAAAATCAAATAAAATTAATCACTCGACTGTATATAATAATATTTATCAGAATACAATAGGTATTCAGTGAACAATAATGTGTTTTACAAAGGATTTTCGTGATTAGAGTGACCATTTGGTGATTCTTTTTGTGTCGTAATAAAGTTAAAAGTTGGCAGTCTGTTGAAGGTTTTAAGAGCAATCATAACATGCGTAGACAGTGTATATCCTTATAACTGACACTAAACAATTATTTTACGACGTATTCCCATTATGTGAAATATAATAATTTATGAACTTATATAGAACATACAAAATTGACCTTATTCATCAAATTTAATACTCGGTAACGATGTTTATAATATACATGGTATATACGGTTATAAATTATTAAGAATAAGGACATTCACAGAGAATCTACTGAATTCGTATACTTAAGTTTACATAAGAGTCGTATAATTAATTTATACTATATGATGTATGTTTCAACAACTTAATCGATTGTGCTCAGCTATAAAACCCATTTCCCCAGTACATATTAATCTAAATTTCTGTCTTCGCTCAATCGCCTTATTCAAACAATCCACGGCAATATTGCAAGTCTGCTGAATGCTCCACAGTGCACTAATTAAACCGAGCGCCATCAAAACGTCTTGTGATATCGATAATTTTTTCATCCCAATTTCATAAAGAAATTTAAAACCTACTCGACGAATATTTTGGTATTTTTATTACTCGTACTCGTTCTACGTTCTCATAATATATGCACCTATATTCACTTTAGTTATGGAATGATTATATAATATATTGTTACCGTGCATATTGTACCCAACAATCTGCATGTATTCTCTCGAAATGAAAATTTATTCAAATCTAAATCGACGACATTTTAGAGGAAATGAAACCGATTTAATACCGATCTACGTTAGACGATCTCAGTAACCGCGTTTGCATAGAATCTCATTGACATACGTGAAACAATTCTCAATATCCAAATGTTAGGTAATTTAAGTTTTGAAAAACTATCGAGTACGGTGAAACCATGTGTTATACTGATGTGTTATCACTATATGCACATCGGAATTCATTGGACGGAGTTTGGCCAAAAGTTATTTTTTCGTTTTCGTATTATTGAATTAAGACACATACGGGGTTAAAATTATTTATATAAAATTGAAAACAAAAGTTGCACGAAGAGAGTTTTCTACATATATATATATATGACGTACAAAATTATCTCGACCGGAGTCTGTTTACGATTTATTTTCTTCGCCCAAACCTTCATTAGGTCTACTGGCGGGAGTTAGTCAGTCTTATTTTATCCCGTATACCCTATTATCTTCACTTACATCTCTAAACATAATCCCTTCGCTGAACTCAAATAGACAGTGCTCGTTATCCGAAATTAATTAAATTTTCTATTCGACTAAAATACATCCGGCTGATACATTTGAGAATCAATTTAAATTCAAATGTACAGTACAAATCTAGTTTTTATGTTAATCTCGTTTTAATTCATTTTTACGAGTTCCGACAAAATAATTACTATAAATGGTCAAAACTATATCAATATATTTTCTAGAGTACACACAAACACACAATATTATTATAATTTACGGTTAAAACCACTTTCAATTCGACCATTATCCGACGAGTAAAACTATTTAATTATATTATGAACGAACAATTTGTGTAATTTCGAATATAGGTATATATATTATAAATTTGCATGTCGATAAATGTTAGAAAATATAGTCAAATTAACGTACCGAAAGAAAATCTAATGTAATTGATTGAAATATATTTGAAATGTATAAATCATTTCTATACAGATTTCAAACAGGTAATAAATATTAACATTTCGGAAATTTCAATTTATAATCATTCTCATAAATACTCGGCAGGGTTTAAATAATGCAAATGAAATCAAAATATTCTAAATAAACGTTTCGCTCAGTAAAAATGTTGCGAAAGATAAAACATCGAATCCCGAATTATAATAATAAGTATAAGTGTATAATATTAGTTATTACCCATATAAACTATAGTTATAATAGCACATATAAAAACACACTATAATTTTTATCTGACGATTAAAATGAGTTATTTTTAGTTGAATTATTGTAAGTATACATACGCTGATTTTATGTGTATTTAAAAAGTTTTATTTTTAAACATTTATAGAATGCACGATGATAAACTCTATGCTATTATCATTTTATTGTGTTTACTACTGAAAAATAATGATAAAATTAAATTTGAATGTACCTAATTAATTGATATTACGCAACCTGAATAAATCAATAATTACTTTACTAAAAGAAACATAGTATCATTAAGTTAGAAATGAATTTATCTTATTTTGTTATAAATTTATATTTTATTTTGTAATTTTTATTACTATTTGTTTGTTTCTCGATCCGATTTTCAATCATGTGGCGCATTTCAGATTGAAAGTCGTGGAGGAACCCCGTTGGTTACAAATCACGAAATGCACTATCAATTTCATGATACTGCTAAGTACACACTGTTAAAATTTCAAATTATAATTAGTTAACGATAACACCACAGAAATAGATGATACCATTTACATCGCTTAGTGTACGGTTTAATTTAATTGATTGCCAATCAGATGTATCGAGAAACAATTTGATTAGTAATCCTATTAATAAAATTGATGAGAACCATCAAAGTCTGTCCGATTGCTCATCTGATGGATCATCTAGTTTATCGATAAACACACGGTATTATACACTAGTCGCTGTTCCATACTATTTAATTCCAGTATTGATTATAGGATTTCATACATTTTTAAAAATATTTATATTTATTCAAGAGTTAGATCAAATAGTTTGAGATTCGAAAAATGTTGTTGTCCTTTGAAAATTCCTATAGAACTAGTAAAAATTCGAACCGATCCGAACTAAGCAGTTATGTTGGAAGTGTTACTCTGAATCTAAAACAAACGTGTGAACTCGATTTTAAAGAAAATTATATAGGACTAATAAAATATAGAATTTAGGTAGTTTATATGAAATTGAGCATTAACTGCTGATAATGGGCCCGAATCCAGTTCAAGTTCGATACTAACTTAATATTTAAATTCGAAGATTTTGAACTCCAAAATTTGGATTTTATACATTGCATTTTCGAAGATGTACGAAAATTCAAAATTGTATCTTACGAGTAAACACTTTTATCACACTAGATTATATGTTAGATATTATACTAAATATTTAGTGAACATAAATAAACATATAATAAATACATTTATGTGATTAATTTATTTAACGATAATTATTTTTACTTTAAAATTTAAAATTTTCCATTTATTTAATCTTATAATAATGTATACAATATTCTTTATAATATGCTAAAAAATAATTAAACTTTAAAATTCAAAATGTATTTTATATGTTTTTTTTTATGAAGATTAAGGTAATACGCACCAACAAAGATACAACCGTCATTTTCTTTAAGTATAATAAAGTTCCGCGTAGATCCATAGTGTCGTATTAATTAAAGGGGGGGAAATGAGTAGGCTATATAGACTATAAAGGGATAACTTTCATTCCTTTCTGTTTGTGCACGTATACGTGAATACAAAAAGCATATAATGTAACTTTTGTAAAAAGAAATTTATATTATTAAAACGGGGAGATTTTTATAATAATATTACGTTTTTATTTGAACAAATTTTGAAACATTCTGACATTTTTCTTTTTTTTTTTTCTTTATATATATATATATATATATATAGTCTTTGAAAATTCAATTATAAAATAATGTATTCTCACGAACAGCGGAATAAATCATGTTAATGAACGTTGTAGTAGAGCTTTGGCAATTTATTATTTTAATTTATTCAAATCAAAGTAATCAATAACACAAGTTTGAACGGATTAATATGATTGTATAATATAAAATTATACCAACGGGATTCTCAATAAAATATCGAATAAATAGAGTATTATTTTTTTCGATGCGTATTTTTAATTAACGAAATAATATCAAAACGAAACTCGATCGACAAAACGTAAACCGGCGTGCATTACAGATCGATATAATATTCATTTTCCGTTTACAATATACCGTTGACATTTTTTACTATGCGCGTGCTATCATGTACATATCATATTAGTTGGAGATATTGATGCGTTTATATAGTGAGTGGATTGCACAGACGTTTGAACGGACTGTAAACCGGAAACGATCTGACCGCGGAAAAATCTATACATTACCCGATTTGTCAGAGGACATGCCTCGGTTTTCGTAATGTGATAAATATTATTAATTACATCGAAATGCTATTATCTCCGGTAAAACGCACCACAATGTCGAATTCCCGACAAATAGTTTGCAAAGGTATAGGTAATAATTTTGTGAAGTTAAACTACAATATATACATTTCGGTACTCTCACGATAAGTATAAGTTCCCCTCTACAACGCCTATACATACAAATATAATATACACATTTAATAAACGCACCTGAGTTTACATTTTTTTTTTTTTTTTCCAATAAAGTTTGGAACTTAAGAGGTGTATTACTGTTTATTATTCATATCGTAGAATTTTTTAAACGTGTTATATATTCCGAAAATGGCTTTCGTTTCTAATGCAACGTAGTAGACAATTTTATCATTTTAAAATAAATATTACTTTTTAGTGGTACTCATTAGAAAGTTTAAACAATATAGAACTATAAATATATAATATATATATATATATATATGGAAAATAAAGAAAAAACGCATTAAAAATAAATGAATTTGGCAAAATCGACTTTAATTCGTTCACCGGTAACTTATAATGGTAATTTTTAATGTAATATTCATTTATTATTCCTACTTTTTTATATATATATAATTTGGTTTATGGTTACATTATTTATGAGTTTAGATACCTGCATTGGTAACCGAGTAAATATTTTAATTATTTATAATGCTTGTTTATTCAAGCAGACATAATAATTTTTCGTTTACTTGTAAATTTCAATTAAAATTGATAGGTACAATTTTTGTAATTTAAATACTGTAAATACTCTTGCCATCGTAAATTATTGAATATTCGTTAAACATAAAAGTAAAATACATACATATTTTATAATTATTATTATTATTATTTTTTTTTTTTTTTTTTTATTGGCTCTTGCATTACATCCGAGATAACGAAAAAAGAAAATATACTTTTTTAATATGAATTAACTGTTAAAAAATCAATTCGAATTTTAATTATCAAAAAATATTATGTATAGTAAATTACTAACAGTTAGTAAGTATAATAAAAGATAACATTATTAAATAAATATTTAAAAACCTAGGTATAAAAAATAACGGGAAGGAAAATATACGGTATTTTTTTAAATATCCAAAACAAAGTAAATTAAATACCTAATACTTGTTTATTTAATTTATTCCACAAAATATATAGCTGATAGAGTTTTATAAAAAACAAATGTCTAGATAGCTAAGTATAAAATCTATACTCTACTTATAGTACTTTATAGTACCTATACTATATTAACTATATGGTATTTCTATTTTCGTATTTTAATTTTGAATAATTAATAACATTAAAATGAATTTTGTTGAAATTTTAATAATTTCAATAATAACGATGTGCAATTTATTTACGTGAAAGATTACTTTAAAAAGAAAACCAAATTATTATTTTACTTAAGGTAATAATTTATACATTCACTAAATAATTATTATCGGTTATTACTTTTCCCAACTGCTTGAAAATTAATTTAAATCAAATTGATGGTACGTTCAAATTAATAAAACAATTTTAAAGTTAGCATATTATTAATGCAAGGAGAACCGGAAAGTTTCGAGACAAACTTCTCAAGTTTTCCGCTAAAGTATTTTCTAATCGGAAATCACTCTTATTTTTTGAAAGCATTTTTGGCAGCATATAAGAATAATTTTTTCAATTTTGAAAATAGCCTATTGAATTTTTATAAAAATTTCCGGCAAAATATTCTTATAAAAGTATTTGATATGATTAAATTTTAATTAATTAATTTTTTGTTTTGCACTTTAAGAGGCCACTATAAATATTATTTTATATCTGTACGGACCAACAATACGAATATTGACAAATTACATAGAATTTAATTTAACTTACTTTTTAGCCATATTTGAATTGACATATGTTGTAAGATGTATATTCGAAACCTGAATAAAAACATGTAATTTGATCGTTTAATTTGTTTAGTAACTCGAATATACTCATATATTGATTGTGTGGGGTATTTTTCAGGAGTGGAAAGGCGATATTTTTTTATTTTATATTTTATGTTTGGAAAAATCTTTCAACTACCTTAAATATTTTCATTATTTCTCTGTTATATTCACAATCATAATAAAATCCATATTTGTATTTCATTTGTTTAATGTCTATAATATATTATTTTGGAGAGTAGAACTTTACTTAAAATTCAACAAAAAAATAAATAAATAACGGAGAACTTTAAACATTATTAAAATAAAAACATATAAATTACATTTCTCCTCCCTCGCACAACGATATTTCACTCTAATGAAATTGCTATTATAATTTATAGTAATAATATATTATATGAATGTGATAACAATGGATAAAGGCAATAGAATGGGATATAAAGCATAATATATTATTTAATGTAAATTTTAGTTTATGGAATGTCAAGTATGTGTTTTCTAATTTAAGAACACTAAATTTCGTAATATTGTAATATTATATTCCTCGGTTTGCCGAGGACGATTTGTATTGTTATTTTAAAATCGATATTGATTTACCGATTTTGAGGTCAGGCGGGGCAAAACCTATTCAAATTACTTTACACTGGTCACATGCTGTATGTTTTAGCACAAAGAATTTGATTTGATTTTAGATTTACTTTACACGCGTATTGTGGGTTTGAATAAATTAAAATGTCATTATATTTATTTCGATGAAATATTTGAGCCGTTAAATATTCACGGAGACATAATAAATGACAACTGAAATATTTACGACGAAAATGATGTCTAAAATTTAAATTTGAATTTAAAATTATATAAAGTACCTACCTATATTATACGTTCCACAAAAAATTGCATTTTTTTTTCTTTGGTAAATTTGCGTTTGTAATAATTTTTCAAGTTGTACCAGATTTCTCATAGGACATACATGTTAATAAACAATGAAAATGCATTATTCGTATGTTTAAAAAAATTATTGTTTTATGGTATCCATTAGCTATTTTATAGTAAAAATTGAAAAATTTTATAAACACAAGATCCACAAGAGTCTAGTCAGGGACTTCACACCTGAACCCCAGTTAGCTTCGTCGGCAAATGATTTATGGGGGCAAATTCCTTCATCGACTTTTAGGTTATGTAATTTAATCCCTTTGTATCATTATATTATGCAATGTCCATATAATCCATTCATTAGCAAACAGGTAATCCATTCGTCGGTTTTCGTTGATTGAGGGTTACCGACTTGGACAGTAATTGGCATCCACTGTCTAGTGGTCACCCACGTTTATTTTAAAGGCATACACTTCATCATATCATTACTAAATTTTAAAATTTTTCGATATTAATACCAAATGTATGTAACATTATGTTGTAAGTATGTTAAATACATTAAATAATTCCGTTAAATTTACTATTTTCAACACGACCATGTTTGTACTAGTTTAACGAAGTATCCAAAGCCAACTCGATTGACTTCAACGACCTTTCAGTCATAATAATTATGTTATACAGCTCCTTATATTATATAGTAAGATCTACCCTTGAATGGACTTGTATACTTTACAGTATGGTCGCTCTTTCAAGATAATCTCAAATATATATATATGCTCTATAAGCTCCAAAGGAGATTTGAAACATACCTTACATTTAAAAAACTACAGGGTAAATTATCAGATAGTGTAACGATATAATGATGCACATTATAACTAGCCCGACTTATGGGCATTTAACCCGAATGATTATTGAGCTAAATTTCGACTTAACTGCCACTATCAATGGTATATCGTTCGATTGTCCGAGAACGAAATTTATTGTGAATTCGAAAAAACCACGTTCCATGGTTCCCACGACGAATTTAAAAAATAATCAAAACAAACGAAAAGTGTAAATTATTTTTTTAATTACACGATAACATTTGGTTGCGGTGCAAAGAACACTGCAACGTAATTTGATAAGGTGTACACACACGGCTTATTAGTTGATTGAAAATATTACTCCAGAAAAATTCAACATTAGATTGCGATTAATACACGACAGAGGATCGTTTATGCTGGTTTTTTTTTATGCAAAATATATATTTTATATAGGTACTTACCAAACTTGCATTTTATTTTGATAAATTCCTATATACCAAAGGCCAATTCCGTATCTAAGGGAGGTTCAGACATCACCGAAATTTATTTAATATGGGAATTATTTAACTGGTTAGGAAAGTATAGTCCACGTATTTATAATGTATATGTTATATTTAACATTAAAAATGGAAGTGCCCACTCCAAAAGTGGATGAATAAACGCATGCATTTATTTATAAAAATTCTATTTTTACTCTACAGTAAAAAGTATTAACATTGCTAGGCGAATTTACCATGCATTTAGCAAGAAAAATAAGTTATTGACAAAACCCAGAATTCGTCTTAGCTAGGTAGTCATTTTGTAAGAAAAAAATCGTTTTAAAGGTGAAGTTGTTATCATAGAGTAGATTAATTTGACTAAATTAAATTATAAGTTTTCAAAATGTCCAATAAATCTTTTGTTCCTGGTTATAATATTGTCTAATGACAGAAAAGTATATAAAAAATAATGTAAAAATATCCTTCGTTATTTTTTATTATTAATAATAATTGTTTATTATTTTCATCGTACTGAAGTATGTTTTTTAGGTAGTAAATCAAATAATAGGTATACCCTAATGTTTTTAACATTTTTCGGTTTAATATTTCTAAATATCAACAAATTATGAAATATATATTGTAACTATAATTTATAAATTTTCTGAGTTTATATAATATTTTCATGGTAAAATATTGATTAATTTTAAATGGCTAAAATTTTAGCATATGATTGATATGTGAAATAAAAATATTATTATAATAATAAATAAGACAGTTAGGGCTTTACATAAAACATATGTAGTATGTATCAATATCAATGGCAGAGGACTAAACACATGCATTAACTTTTATAAATTATATAATAAAAGGTATAAGCATTATTACTCTGCGTATTTACCATATTAATTTACCAAAAAAAAAAATAAATAAGTTGTTGACAAAACAGTCCATAATTCGTCTTAGCTAATCATTTTCTAAAAATATATATATATATATATTGTTTCGAATGTTAAGTTGTATATTTCTAAATATCAGCAAATTGAAATATATATATATATATATATTAACTATTATTTATAAATTTATTCATTAATATTTATAAACCTAAACCAGTGGGACAATAATCTCAAGACCACCGCAGAACAGTCAGGGACCATCGAAAGCTCAGTGATTTGTGGCCTCAAATACACCAAAAAAAAAAAAACGAAAATGGAATTAAATAATTGTTTCTTCCATAAAATATCGATTAAGACTGACTCGGGCCATGAATCATTCAATTTTATATAAAGAGATATTAAGAGATTTATTGTATAAATAAAAAATATTTATCATAGTATTAGGTACTTAAGTAATTACTTCGTATAATTACGATTAATTTTATCGAAATATAGTTTTTACAATATTTACTGATATGATTATCAATATAACGCTTAGATATATATATATATATATATATATTTGTTAATATATAGATATTTAAACAAAGGTATACTTACATATAATAAGAATATAAGTTTTATTAATAAATAATGTTATCATAAATTATTATGCGCTTATCTGTAGTCACTATTTTTTAATGAAAAATATAGAGATTGTGATATAGTATAAATAGGTGTATAAAAAATATATATATATTAAAATAATAATGCAACATCAAGTAAAAGATAATATTCGCTTAATAATTAATGGTTTTACTATATTAAATACTCGTGCCCGTTAATGTACCTTGATAATTTAATCTGAAATAATACGGTGATTACATAATATTAAATTTAGTTCGTTAAAACGCGAGGAAAGTTATAAATTATTATAGAATAAAGTACAAATTATTATTTAATCGTAATAAGTACAATGGTCGCAAAGTACCATATATATTTTATATTTTAATTACCATGTGTCCGGGAGGCTAAATAGCTATTTTGGTTTGCTCGTTTTGAATTTATATTTTAATCCGATTTATATTTTACATTTATTTTTTATTTTTTATTTTTACACCGTAAAAACATAATAAACATTCGCTTAAGTCGGCAATAAAGATGGTAATATCGTTTATATTTTTAACTGCCAGCCTAATGCTTTTAATTCATAATATAGTCGTATTTATAATAGTAATATTATAGTAATTTACGGAACAGATAATAATTAAATGACACAAGAAGTAGAATGGGAAAAACGGTTAAACAAACAGAGAAGAGAACAATATAAATTCGTATCCAGTTAATAAACCGACCAAGATTAGAGGTCATTGTTTTAATACGAAATAAATTACGTGTTTCTGAAAATATTCTGTGCCAAAAAAAATGTCCGCCGAAGGTTTTTCGGTCGAAGGTTTTTAAGGTATCTTTCAACGCAATTATCACAAGCACAATCTCGTGTGTTCACGCTCGAGAGTGTTCAGCGGATTTATAACCGGGCGCCTATATAATATGCTATCGAAGTGTCGTTTTTATTACAAGTACATAAGAATACAAATACATAAAAGTGATCACGAAAACGATTTCGAATAAAATATAAATTAAATATTGAATATAATAATAAAACCGATACCAATATATTCAAATGAAAATCTCAAATAAAACCGTAAACTTTGATAATTCAAAATCAAAATTGGAACAGAAAAAATAATTCGAAACTATGAGGGAAAAGTTGATTAAGTGTGAATATAAAAAAAAAAAAGTTGGTACTCGAAGGATTATTCAAACTTATAAAATCAGTACAATTTAGTAAGTATTTCATACCCATTTTTGTGTTATTAGTATTTAAAAATTTCCAAAGATAATTTTATGGTAATAAATAATGATAAAATATACCTTTCAGATAAATCGTTTAGATTTTATACGAAATATTTTATCATTTGTTTCTCGACCTTAATTACCGCAATAATTCTATTAAATATTTTTATCAGAACTAAACCGAATTCAAAATTATTTTTAAATAATAAATGATAGAATAAATTGACCTAGTATAAAATATAGGTTAAAATAAAAACACGAGTATAGGTTTAGATATTTAGGTTAATATTATATTAAAAACAAAAGAAAGAAAACATAAAGAAAACACGCAAAAGCTTTAATACATAACTATCAATAATCAAAATTGAAACCAACACTAATGCTGGAAAAAAAACTATGTTAAATATACGTGGATATAAATTCGAAATTGAATTACTTGTCAGATTGAATTCGTAATTTTCAAACGTTATTTCTTTTTTTTTTTTTATTGTTATTGTTGAAAGTTAAATCGCTGCAAAAAGTTAAAAATATATTCCTCACTTTGCTCATAATCCAAAATGAAAACTTAATTATAAATGTACGATTATAATCGATAATATTTTTCATTCCATAATTTCTGTCTTATGTACGTTATGGATAGAACTTAGATTTCAATGAATTTTCATATTTGTATACTATACTATTTCTAAGCTATAAATGTGTTTGAGAACGTACTATCTTAAATAAGATTTTTTTTTTTTGTTGGAAAACATTTTTAAATTTTTATATCAATTTTGGCCATGTCTTTTTATAAATATGGAAAAAATATATACCTGTAGTTTAAATAAAATTTAAAAATTGAACTTAATCTCACTTAAAAATATTATTTGTCCCCATATTTCATCAAAAATAAATTAAAAATTATAATAATAATTTAAAGTTTTACACATTTTTGAGAAGTGATAAAGTATGTGACTAACCGTTATTGTGTACCTATGTTGTATATATTTCAATATTTGATTGTTTGTATAAAAATTTATAAGCATATTATTAGCTATTCGATAACCACTTACAGATAGAGCTTATAAATTCTGAGCATAATATTTTTTCTGTAAACAACTTTTCGATCAGAATACGTTATTCAATTATTATGTCTATAGCCAATTTTCTTTGATAAAAGTGATTAGGACACTTTGTACATTGATGTAAAATCATGTTTTTATTTTTATTTTCTATATATTTTCGATAAACGCGTAAGGAAGAACTGCCAAAAAGTTGCAAAAAAAAAAAAAAAAAAATATTAAGTAAGAAATTTTCACAGAATAGGTATGTATTTTACTATTTTAAATTATACATTTTTAATTAATGATAATAGTTAAGTTTCTATATATTTTTGATGACAATATAGCTTTGCGTCGTGTACTTTGCTCTGAATGATTTTATCGAAAGAAATGATTTATCATAATTTATATTCCCAATTCAATATACACATTACCAGAATAACCTATCAAATGAGCGAAGTGTTTCCACGTCCACACATTTATCCCTATTAAACATATATCGTCAATAAATTGTATTGCTTGGAAAAAGAAATTGTTTAAACTGGGTTAAGATGTTAATTTTTTGTTCATATTTTAAAGTATACTTATATGGTACTTATTTTGTATTTTGCGTATACGTATTTCAACAAATAAGTTGTCATTTTCAGTGAGTACCAAAAACTGACTTCCGGTATATAATATAACAATATTATAAATATTCACTAATTATATATTATACATCAATACATTATATATGTTTATTATAGGTATGTCTTGCAATATTTCCTTATGTTATGTTTTTTATAAATAAAATGTGTAAGTTTTGTTTTCAAGCGGATAAAACCATAGTTAAAAGTTTAAAAATTACACGAAATATATTTTCATTTTTATTTATAATGATGCAAAATATTAAATATTCTGGAACTACATCATCTATTGGTTAATAATTTTCTTCGTATTTCGTAATTTTATTATATCAAATTTATATATTATAATATGGTGTATTATATGAAATACCCTGTATAATGCATTTATATGATTTGTTATTTTTAAAATATATTTTTTTAACTAAATAGGTATTATTGATCTAAAAAGTAAATAATAAACGTATTGGAAAATGTTTTTACTGCAAACTTTTATGGTCGCTGAATTAGTAATTAAATTATAATGTATATTTTTAGTCTTATAACGTTCACCTATTTCAATTTATCCGAACTATAATAGTATCGATTATTGATTTTTATAATTCATAAACACACCGGGATGTTTTTACATTAATTTTATATTATAGTCTATATGTAGCCAAATGGACAATGTAAGGCGAGTTTTGTACGGACGATATTTCGTGAATTAGAGTATAGGTATATAATAATAATAACGTAGTCTAATATTTATTTTGGAAATCGATAGATATTATTTTTCGAAGGAGAAACTATCGCTAAAAATTCACGAAAAAATTTAATTAAACTGATTATTTAGTTGCAATTTCAAAAATTATAAATTAAGTATTCGTTATTCGCACCTTTTTATTTAAATCTCATAAGTATATTTCACATATGAGATTTTAGATTGATCTTAGTACAGTTATATTCAGGTTAAAAAAAATAAAATAAAGGTGGAACATAAATCATAATACTGTATAGTGAAATTTTTTTTTATTCATCTTATTCTCTGGATATCGCCACACTTGTTGAATTAATATGGGTAAAAATAACACATTAAGCATATAAAATGTAATGTTATTAAATTTAAAAGTAAGTATTAATAATTATACCAAAGTTGTAGGAACAGGTATTCCATATGCTGCAGTAATGTAGATAAGTTCGGTTTATCTGTTAGAATGTTAAAAATCCCGTTTGCTAATAAACTGTGTTAACTGATTAATAATTTAACAATTTGAAATAGTTTTTTGTCTATCAATTTATATGAATATATAATTATAATAATAATAATTATTATTAAATATATATATATATATATATATATGTATATATATATATGGACTTAGTACCTAATGATTTATATTTCTCACTCAATCACGTTTGTTCCTGGTTTTGTAATCATACGTCTTTTTAGTACCTACCATAAATGCACAGGATAAAATAATTTTCGATGTCATAATTTAACCACGGCATACGAGATAAGTCATTGTATATAAATATAATTTATATTATAAATAAGTTCACATAACTTCGCATTGAGTTACATTTATTTCTGGTTTTTCTTCAAATATATTGTTATATATTTTAATAAATATATAACTGTTAATTTGTTCAACCATTTAGGTATATAAATACAAGTATTTATCCACCTATTTTATAATTATTGTTATTTGCTGCTCTTAAAATAATTTCTCAAATTTTCTCCTGGAGCGTTGATAGAAATTGCTGTGGTCCTGACGCATAATGTTCAGTGAGTGGAGGAACACAAAATTCGATATATATTTTTGAAATTATTTTTACAGAGGGATGCGCAAAGTGTTCATCTTGCCAGGAGCGTTGCTGTTGCTCGACCCGGCCCTGCAGTGATGACCCAATATTTTTAACATTAATTTCGTATAAAAACGGAAAGGTTTGTACGGTCAAATAATCATCAGTAACACGTACTTTACCAAAGTCTATTTATTTTTTTTTTTTTTGAGATTTTAGGTATTTTTCTAATGAATAGGCATGCTAATTGTTGTGAATTAATGTCGTATACGTGTATGATCGAACATTTGTGTATTTTACGAAATGATAAAACATAATAATATTTTCGAAAAAGGTTTACGTATAATAACATGAAAACGTAATCGTTTTGAACGCCTTTATATTGTTTATCCGGCACGCGGTGTTTCAAACACTTATTGTCAAAAGTCATATTCAATATTCCGGATATCCACTCACCTTGATGCCCTAGGTGCCTATATGGAATTTCATAAATAGAAGACGTTAAATAAGTAATAAAATGCTTTTATTTAGGATTGAGTAATAAGGTTCAATAAATGCATAATGTATACGAAACTCCTTTACGGTATTATTAATATAATATACATAATATTTAGGTTACACATATGTATATAATATATATATATATACATAAAAAATATAAGTATAAATATAGAAACGCACACATGAATACACTTATACATATATGTTTTTTTTTTATTTCAAATAGATGAAAAAAAAAACAGATTTCTGTAAAATCCTTTTGAATTCGAATATGTTTGATGTATTGCATATTGTACGACATAATATAGAAGTATAGTTATTTCCCTCTGTCATTTCTCAAAAAATTAATTTATAAAATGTGCACACGATTTTTATTTGTTTTTGTAAATACAACAGAATAAAAAAAAAAACTCAAATAATGGAATTTTGGTTTGCCCCGAAGTCTATAACATAATGTTGTTGTAATACGTATACGCGGTGAATTATATACAAATTTTATGATTTTAGCTTATGACAATTTATAACTACAGCATAAAATTATGTATATGGAACATGGGCAATACGAGGTAAGATGGGACAACTGGATTTCTCCTAAAATCAATAATAATAAAATAATTAAAACATCTTTGGAATATTTTATGGAGGTAAATTAAACGATTGTTGATAATAGATTAGTGATAACTGATTAATTTGACATAATATCAAGTGTTTTTAAATTTCCGTTCCTTAGCGACTAATTTTATAAAAATTTCCACACTAATTTAAGGTAAGAATAATCAATTAATCTTTAATAAATACTTTTACAATATATCTAAAGACTCCTATAGTTTAGTTTTGTGTAATGTTATTAAATATTTATAAAGTGTTAAATTGTATAGGTTCGATTGAAAATTATTAGTCTATGAGGGGCGTAATGGGACAAGTCATGTGGGGTATAATGGGACTCTCCCATTTTGCCCCATATACATTTTAAACATAGATTATTAATAATTATTAAATTATCTGTTTATAATATACGTAAAAAAATTATTTAAAAATGGTTAGAAATTATTTAAGAAAAAGTGAACGCCAAACATGGTCATTAATAAACATGAATAATAATAATAATTTTTTAAAATATGTTTTGAATAAATTATTGTTTTTCCTATATTACATTTATTTTTTTATAATTTTAGAAATTCTAATTATCTATATATTTTTTTTTATATAAATGTTTGTTCTATATTTATGTAATATTTTATATGATAAAAAATAGGTATGTTGAAATATTTGAAAAATGTATTAAACATTTATCTGTCACATTTTACCCCATAATGTGGGTAAGATGGGACATATGTCTACCTTTTTTAAATAATTTTTTTTTATTGTAATAATACAATCCAAATCCTGTAACTAAAATATTTTTCATCTTAGGAACTTTGACTTTTATTTTATATATAAATAAAACAATTTTATTAAAAACTCAACCTGGTGCAAAGAGTTAAACATTAGATGTTTTAATCGAAAATATGATTTCCAGTAACTAAATAACGTGTTAACCATTTTATTATTACATTATAGGCTAGGCTAAAGGATTGATATATAAATAAGATTCGAGTAAATGAAAATAAAATACTGAGAACCTCGCACAATGAAATCGAATTTAAATGTTTGAAAAATAATGACAGTCCTATTTTTCTTCAAAACTTGGTCTTTGCTGTAAATCAGACGTATTTTATATCGCATAGAACCTCTGACTTGTACACATGATTTACGAGTATCTTCGCGATTGATATGGAAAAACTTTATATTAAATTGCATTATCCCTATTGTTTATGTTAACAAAACCGTAATAAATATAATGTTGAAAAAGTAACAATAATAATAAAAATAATATATTATTCGTGCGTTTCATGTGAAAAATGTGAATTCTCAAAATATGCAAAAATCTATTTTTTTCAGTGGGCGTTTTTCATTTTATATTATTTTCGTTTCTGACGCATATAGTTATACTTAAAAATTTAATAGTGCATTTTCAGTTTTCCACTATATTGTTATTATTATTATTATTATTATTGCTTGCATTGCAATAATAATTCAAAATTGTTATAAAAATTAAGACATCTCATGTAACGTGTAAACATACCTACTTTTTATACTGGGTGATCTTTCTAACAGAGGAAACGCTCATTTTCCCATTTCATTCTTGCATTTATAATTATTATATTTAATAACTAAAATATATATTCAAATTCAATTGTTAATTTATTATATTAAATACATTATATAATAATAATATTTTCCAGTTTTTTTATCTATTATTTTTTCTTTTATCTCTTATCTTTATTATTTATTTATTTATTATTATCAACGTATTTATATCTTGATACTTCAATTTAGAATATTCTGAAAATTAATATAGTATCATTTTAGAATAATGAGTAAAAAATGTGCATTATTTATCAACACTTAAAATATACATATTTATAAGAAGGCAGAAGGTGCGGCCGAGACTAATAAAATATTCTCTTTTGTTAATTATTCACCTCTAATCTTAACTTAAAATGATTGTATTATAAAGAATAAAGTATAAGTTTAATTGTTAACAATTATATATGCAAATGTTTAAAAATATATATTTTGCGTTAAAACATGCAGTTAAAAATATTGGCTGCAGCTATTGGCAATATAAACTCAAAATCATAAGAATGATTTATGACAACTTCGTAAAACATTTTTTGAAATATTTATAAATGTAAATTTAATTGGAAAATTAATGTATATGAGTAGTGCATTAACATACTTGTATGTTAAAAAAATATAAAAAAAGTTTCATTTTATTCACTACTATTCACTATCATTATGTTTATGTATCTATTTGCATAGATGCACATACTATATAATATATTAAAATTTAACGAGATACAAAAGTAAACCGATTAACTTATAAAATATATTATATTTTGATTAATATTTATAGAATTTATCACGTTAGAAACGTTAAAATTATAAATAAAAAAAAAAAAATGATAGAAAATACATTTATAATTCTAAAATAAGTATATAAATAATGTAATCACTGAAGTAATGCTTAGTATAGGGACGGTTTTGAGCGAGAAGTATGGCCGACAACACAAAAAAAAAAAAAAAATTAAGTATAAATAATTATATTTTTCTTAAACATTTTGAAATAAATGAATTGACAATATATTGATTTTTATAAACTTTTTGAGAAATGTATGTATTGTGTCCTCTCTAGGTTTTTATATATGGGCAGCTATGATTTTACTCACGAATATATTACATATATTTTTATCAAAACTTTTCGGGCATGCATATAGTAGAAAAGTTCAATTCAACAATATATTTATGACTGTAATTTATTTAAAAAAATTTAACTCGAGTACGAAGATAATATAAATTACACAGCACGTATATATATATTATAAACATTTTATCCGAAAAAAATAACAATATTATGTTATGGAATGCATTGAAACTATAATATGAATAATAAAATAAAATATTATTACTTTTTGTGACAATCGTTTAAATCGTTTTCATTAAAAATGATAAAATATAAATTACAATAATATAGTTGTTCCTTAATCAAAGTTTTATTTTACTTGTGCCCGCTATAGACTATATACAATAGTATTAAACGTATTGTCGTTAAATATAAATGTGAATAAATTTTAATTTATTCCATCAACAGGCAATAAGAACGTAGGTATAACAAAATAAAAATACGATATTTTTACACAATGTCCCATTTTTGTTGTAAAATGTATCTGACGTAAAATATCTGGAAAAAAATATCTGAAGTAACACCTACTTGTGTGTTGATATTTAATGTATAGTGTTGCCCCCTTTCGTCTCGATTTCAATTAAGTTTATATGTATATTATTATAACGATAATATTTTGACCCTTTGGAAATTTTTTCCACCTATAGCAGATAACGAAAATATTAGTTGACATTACAATTATCCATTTTGTAGGGCAAAATATTTTGAAAAAGATACAAAATATCACATTTTCATATACAATTAGGCAATCCATTATTTATACATTATAAAAATGGTGGATTATCAAGTTTCGAAAAACCCGTGGTTCCTACCTATTTAAATGAGTCAATGAGTTGTTATTCTTTTATTGATAGTTTAATTTCTACTTTATACATTTACAATGACAAAATAGTGTAATATAAACCGTTTTCTATAATTTCACAATTGTGTAATACACATACAGATATAATATAGGTATTTTAAAATAGTTTATAACATAAAGATTACCTACATCTATTTAAAGAATTTCTCGTCATCATTTCAGAGCGGATATTATTGCCCAATAAAACTTTATAAAAAAATATTTAAAATTGAGTTATATAAGGCACTAAAAATCTTTCTGAAAAACTCATAAAAAAAAGTACTTAAAATCCACTTTTTTAACATAATATACAGGCGTAATGAAACCATATATATATATATATTTTTTTTTTTTTTATTTATTTATATATACCTACAATTTGTAATATTTTCATTTGTATGATATAAAATTGTACGACAATATAACATCAATATTTTAAATTTTGATGAAAAAACATAAAGTATATACACTATATATATATATACATTACACCATTATACATGCATAGTATAATCCATATAATGTACATATATTTACTTTATATTTTAAACATTTTATAAAAGTCACTGAAATTCGGTGTTTGTTGAAGTTCAATAATATTCATTTTATTTTACAATTTTTATATTATAAAAATATTATATATATATATATATATAATAGAAAAATAGAAAAAAGCAAAATGTTTCATCTGCAAATATGATAAAAAAAAAAAAAAGAAAGAATATTACGGATTATTGACGCTTGAGTCTCGGAAAAATTAACGAAAATAGTTCATAATATATGTGAGTGTGTATATATAATATATATATATATGTAGACTTAAGAATATCTAAAGGGTTCGTTTAATTTTGAAATTGATTAATATATTTATATTTTATGGCGTATATAAAAGAAAATTATGTATTAATATATTATGTTATTACATTGTACGTGTTTAAATAATATACAAAATATCTTCGTTGGAAATTGTTTAACTTTAATTTAAAAATATTGCACTCGGATGATACGAAATTTAGTTTCCCCTCGTTGGGCTTCGGCGGAACTTTTTATTACTCTGCCGTACTTATAAGTTTATAATTCGTTTTCGCGAGACGAACTAAACATTTACATTATTTATACATAAATATGCATATTTATAATTTGTAATCGTGTGTATAAAATATTGTTTCGTCTTTATACGAAACTTTATATTTAGTTTGTGTTATTTCGTTTTACTTATTTTCAATCCGCCCATCGTCGTCTTTGAAGAATTTTCTATAATGAATTTTTTACGACTGCCGTGAATTTATTTTGTTTTGTTTACATAATATTTTATACCTATACCTCGGTCTCTACGTCTTGTCGAGCTTTTCCAGTCGGGATTTTTAATCCGGAGACTTGAACACAATAATAATGTATACCCAATTCCTCTTTGTGAGCCCGCTGCAGCGGCAGCTGTACAATTTGTATTTGTCGATTCGATAGCGCGCGTTTTATGCGGCACGACCGGAATATATATGTCGTCCAATTGATTTATCAATTTTTTTTCGAAATCCCGATTTAGTTTCGACAAAAATCAATTTCAAAATTCTTCGACACATATATTATGTGAATTTGAATATTATACTCGTGTTGTTCATTTATACCGTACAGACGAACGGTTGGCCAAGGGACAAGCATAATATTTATATTATAATATAGTATAGTAATATAGTATAGGTACGAGTTTACCGTAAACTGGTAGATTTGATTATTATCGGTATGCAATTTTTAAACATTCCAAAAATGGAAACAGTCTTTAACTTCCATGATTACGTTCTAGAATCCTTTTTAGACCGGTGCATTATATATTAAGTATTTCCACTTTGAGAGCACCGAAATACTATATATATGCCTAAATATGATGTCACAGTGTTCCGTACGCTTGATGTATGCAAGAAAAGATGCCGTACATGCGATATTTATGGTGTTCTGTATAATAATATATCATTTAAATATAATTTGAAAGTAATTTACAAAATAGTTTAATGACTGTACCTACTATTTTTCATTGTTTTGTAATCAAGATATTAATTGTTAATAAAATCATTTTACAAAAAAAAAAAAAAAAAATGAATAAATTAATTTTTTATTGGACAATAGCTGATTATTAGTAAATAAGAACCTAAATTTGTACACAATATAGTAAACAAAACGTTCTGTGCTCAACTACATTTTTTTTTATCCAATTTAGTAAACGGAACAGCTGATTATAAGCCATCTGAAAAAACTCCCAAAAAAAATAGATTTTACGAAATAAGTATAACTTTTTGAAATTTTCAATTTTTTTTTTCAAAAAAAGATAGTTGTACTCAGACAATTTTGTTTTCCAATATTGTATATAAAAATTTGTTTTTTTAACTGTCACTCTTAAATAGACCCTTTACTAGAATTTGCTTTCTGTGGTATAGGAAATTTGCGTTTGGTATTCTTATTACAACGCGTTGTCAACTCTAATATTAGAGTAAATTTACACTAAGTATACCTATAACTATTGATTACAAATGTATTATATTAAATTTTTATAGTCAATACTCAATACTGTTAATGTATAAACGAAATTATTATCTATATTCACATCATCTGTTTTCCGAAACATTAAATTTTTAACCATGTACCTATATTACTATTTTTAAATTATAATAATTTAAATAGGTATATTTCTCTTAAAATTGAAATTTCTACTCTAAGTGCCAAGACAAAATCCGGTAATATGACCTTTCTGTTGGACAATTTTTCGTTCTAAAATACAATTATTTGACGTTAATCTAATAATATTGCTTCTTATATAACGGGAGTTTTGTTTAAAAATTAACTTTTCAACTGATTTATGTCCATGAATAACTATTACCATATTATACACACACTGTAATACGAATGAATAAATAATAGATATAAAAACCTATATACCATGGTGAATCAGACACATATTTATTGTTTTACGTTATACATAAACAGTATTTATTTTTTATTCCAAGGCGATATTATATCTAGGTTAAATCATTTTAGATAAAATTATTTGTGTATTTTTCATCATGCATATGGCATAGGTAATATAGTAATTTAGACAATATGTATATATTATAGTGTATTAGAATCAATGCGTGATAGTTTAATAATCAATGTAATTAATTAAATTTAATATGTTATGTTTAAAATTCGAATAGTGTTAAATTGTAGTTTAGGAAAGTATTCTAAATTTAATATCCGCATTATTTTTCACGGAATATAGAACGATTTTAATTATTATTATACTGTTGTATTTATTTTGTGCTATTATTATATAACAGCTCAAATTCAGTGAAGAACCGGAACAAAACCATAGACGTGGCAAGGAGGTATTAGCTTGCCTCTCCTAAATCGAACTCATTCGGCCAAATCGTTAAAGGTATAACTTTTTTTTATATATATATGCATATTTGCTTATTTAGTCGACAAGCAAAAAAAAAAAATTCGGCCCTAGTCAATCTCAGTACGTCCCTAAAACAGTAATTTCGTTATATGTCCCTGGCCGCAAGAACAACGGTTTCAAAATGTTTGAATGAGGAGAATGGCAAAAAAACCAAAAATAATTCGGAATTCTAAACATTGGTGAGATTAAAACGTTCTGATCCAAACTAAATTCACGTTTATATCGTCACGTTGCTCGATAACTATTACACCGCCGCAGTCATTTGACGAAATCAATTATACATACATTTTATACTCTCTGTACAGTGATGTTTGTTAAATTTTTACAATTCAATATTTTTCTGTGTATAACGTACAACCTATTCAAATGCCGTTTAATGGCGTATGCGGGCATGGTAATAATATACTAATTAATATATATACAAATTAAAATTAATTATTACAAAACGTAATCGTACGATTCAACGAGGGAAATTGTTGGGGTTAAAAAACTGTACAAGTTCCAAGAATACGTAAGTCGTTGTTGAATTAATCATGTGATTTATGTTTTCCCGTGTCCAACGCGTTTTATATAGGCACAGTGAACGTTGTAAATAAAAAATAAAAATAAAAAGTCGAAAAAAGCAATTTGAACTACGCAATTTACAATTTTTATTTTTTTTTTTCTATCCAAGTGGAAAATTGAATAGGTATTCAAAAAATATATCTTATTTTCTATCATTCTATAAAAAGCGAAAAAACATTGTAGTAAACATTTTGGCACAAACGGCAAACATCTTAAAATGTGTATGTACCCCGAGTGGTACAAATAATTAATTTCCGGATATTATATTATGTTGCAGTAAATGTATATAAATATTAATCGATCACTGTGTACAAAACTATTCGAATTTTCATTATTGTTATGATGGAATAAGTTAACCGTACGCATTTTAATAACTATATGGATACGGGTAGGATTGAATTTAATAGACATTGTTGGGTTTTTTTTTTTAACTATACCTAATGATGTTTTTAAGCGCTAAAAACGTTAATTCGCAAATTTTTCAATTTTATTGTAAAAATAAAAATAAACATAAAAAACAATGAATGGTCATAAAAAAAAAGTACATTGACAAACGATAAATATTAAAGATTAAATAACATAAAACCGTACTTATATAATCTTAATGTATTTTATATTCAGGTACTTAAGAACATATTATAACTACTATGATCGCTAATTTTCTAACTCTTTAAAATTATTTCTATTCTACAATAATTACAATAATTCATTACAATACTATAGGTATATATGCTCAACATTATTATACGCATGACTAACATTTATACAGGATGTATATGGAAGTAACCATCATAATATTATATGATAACGATAGTCGACGGTAGTTGTAAAATGATAAAATGCAAACAATTTCTCATTAGTAACAGGTTTAAACAATTTATTATAATTTATGTACTCGCATTAACGAAATCAAAATCATAAATAAATAGTGATAAATCGTACAAAATCCAAAAACACATGTAAAAATATATTTTATATTAGGTATATAACGTGTTTTTTTTTTTTTTTTTTTATATTGCCTATTATTTTATTTTACAGTTGTTCAAGAAAATGGCCTCACTGCGATGTATAATTTTGTATTTTACGTTTTAATTATGTTATTATGTTTAAAACGCATATATACCATTTGCCTTATTCCAATGTTAAATGTGAGCCGGTCAGAGAATATAACCACGGTCAGGCGAACAGATTAAATTGAAAGCTAATTAAAATTCAACTGGGTTTATTAAAATGAATCATTGTTACCCAAAAACATGTTCAGTTCGACTTACACCATACAATAATATACAGTTATACACCAAAATATCATCTTAAAAGATCTGCAAAACGAATAATATTATATCATAAATTCGTAAATTCGAAATAAACTACACACGTATTACACAGAACGACTTCAGTTGTTTTGAAAGGCACACAAGGATGAAGAAGTACGCTTAATTAAACAGATAGTGGGCGTCAATTCAATAAATTATACGAAATAATCACAAGCAATATTTTTCTTACCGGTTTTTTTTTTTTTTTTTTTAATTTCGAAGCCATAGTGATTACCCGTGCTTATTTATATTATATTTTATGTACCCACATTATTTTCGGATATAATGAGAGGAACAAAAATTTTAGAGTAAAAAGCTTTTTTGTTCATAAAAAATTGTTTCTAATTCGTACTTTTTAAGGTTATTTTTCAATTTTTTCTGTAGTTTTCAATGAAAAACTACATTTTATAATGAAAATATATTATAAATTTAGGGGAAATAATAAAAAACAACAAAAAATTAAGTGGCCCTGGTCACCTATTCTTTTTTTATAACTTTACACCGAATTTTGATTAGAACCGTCTTTAGAATGCAATGATTTATCTTTAATATGAAATTTAAAACATTAGGTAATAATATAGCATATAGCTGGTACTGTCCGAGAATAGAAGAGACAATCGATGGAACAACTTTATTCGTCAGTATCTGTGGAAAACTAATTTTTTTTTATAAATTATGTGTATATATAACATTTTAACTTGCCCGGAAAATCCAATTTTAATTTCGATTAATGGAACGATGTCGTTCTACGGACATCAGCAAAATTTAAAAAAAAAATCTTCCAATTTACTTCAGACCTATTTTTTGTATATATATACATATATATATATAATGTATTAATAATAATTTATAACCAAATTTTTTAAAACTTACACATACATGTACATTATTTACACTCCATCAAAACTTACACAACGAACGCCGAAACGATGTCACCCTGTATATGAACTCAAAATTGTGTTTCCCGGTCAAGGTAACAGTTTACAAAACATAAAAACTATGGTTCTTAATTGAAACGAATAAGTAAAGAAAAAATAAAATCGGTCATAGTTCAAAGTTTTGTCAAACATGTGTCAGGCACAATACGAGTGATATATTTTAATATTTTCATATTATTGAATTGACTTAATAAAATGTCAGAGTTCTGCGCATATTTATTTTTCAGCGTTAATTTGTTTTTCGATTTTTTTTTTTGCGTTGTTGTCTTATGTACTTGAACATGGCCCAAATAGACATGTCATGTATTATATTCTGTACAGGTGTTGTAACCCGTTGTGCATAAAATGTATAACACCTGCGTTAATAACTACGTATAAGACGTACATAACTGTAGTTAATTTTGCAAAAAAAAAGAAAAAAGACATTCGGACACGTCATATATACACCATTTTGTTGGATGTTTTAAAATATTAGTTATAGATGTTATCAAAAAAAAAAAAAAAATGTATATACAATTTTTTTATATAATTTTGTCTGTATAATACGAGATGACCGGGAACAAAAGTAACATGTGTCCATAGAAACACAGTTGATTTTTTTTCTAAACACAATATCACGAATCGGTAGGAAATTAAAATTTGCACCAGTAAAAATTACACGTTTACCCATTATGAGTTTGTCGTTATTACATTTAATTTATTAAAAAACAATAAAAATATATTTACATACGTTCTTTTTGTTCATTTAATTTTTGTTTTTAAACGTAATTATTATTATACTTTATACATTATAAAAACTTGTTTAATTTACAATTTAACAAAAGTGAAAAGGCTATATATTCGGTAAACGTATAAGAATCGTATAATATTTAAGAAAATATTACTATACTGGTTCGAATGTAACAAATGTTCAAATGAAGGTCGAAAATAACACTATGGAATATATAATTAATATAATAATATCATTAATACTAGTGATAATATATAAGTATACATAAGTGATATTCATAAATAGTGTTTTTTTAATAGGTAGTAAAAAAAAAAAAAACGTTTTTTAAAATTATAAAATTAGTAAAAATGAAAACTATAGTATTCCATACTATATAAAGGAACAATGATATACTGATTGTCATATTTTACTGTGTTGAGTTTTATAATATTTTATTCCAATTTAACATAATTGATTATTTTATGCGCTATTTTATTATTTAAAATTACTTATTATTTTTGTCCTTAAAGTGTGTTACTTTCGACTTTTAGTTGGTATCGGTTGTAATACTTTTTGTTTTAATTATTACAAATATTTATCGTTCAATACAAAATGTAATAAATTATTATGATATAATTTAAAAGGTATTCCATGTATCTCTCTAGTATAAGAGTTTTTATCTATAAACAAAAAAAACAAATAAGTACTTTTATTAAATTAAAAATTTAGTGAAAAATTTTAATTTTGTCCCCCGCCTCCCATACCTACTAATACATAATATATAGATAAATTAAATTTAAAAAAAGCCGGTCAGTAGGTTGTGGAAGCACTTCGCTCGTCGGGTGTCAGTATTGGTGGATGCACTTCGCTACTGGGCAGGGTACTTTTGGTGGATGTATTGAATTTGAAAGCAATG